>JAPQNM010001227.1:60000-62500 GCA_029783475.1 Metacarcinus magister | reverse complement strand
AGAGAGAGAGAGAGGAGAGAGAGAGAGAGAGAGAGAGAGAGAGAGAGAGAGAGAGAGAGAGAGAGAGAGAGAGAGAGAGAGAGAGAGAGGAGAGAGAGAGAGAGAGAGAGAGAGAGAGAGAGAGAGGAGAGAGAGAGAGAGAGAGAGAGAGAGAGAGAGAGAGAGAGGAGAGAGAGAGAGAGAGAGAGAGAGAGAGAGAGAGAGAGAGAGAGAGAGAGAGAGAGAGAGAGAGAGGAGAGAGAGAGAGAGAGAGAGAGAGAGGAGAGAGAGAGAGAGAGAGAGAGAGAGAGAGAGAGAGAGAGAGAGGAGAGAGAGAGAGAGAGAGAGAGAGAGAGAGAGAGAGAGAGAGAGAGAGAGAGAGAGAGAGAGAGAGAGAGAGAGAGAGGAGAGAGAGAGAGAGAGAGAGAGAGAGAGAGAGAGAGAGAGAGAGAGAGAGAGAGAGAGAGAGAGAGAGGAGAGAGAGAGAGAGAGAGAGAGAGAGAGAGAGAGGAGAGAGAGAGAGAGAGAGAGAGAGAGAGAGAGAGAGAGAGAGAGAGAGAGAGAGAGAGAGAGAGAGAGAGAGAGAGAGAGAGAGAGAGAGAGAGAGGAGAGAGAGAGAGAGAGAGAGAGAGAGAGAGAGAGAGAGAGAGAGGAGAGAGAGAGAGAGAGAGAGAGAGAGAGAGAGAGAGAGAGAGAGAGAGAGAGAGAGAGAGAGGAGAGAGAGAGAGAGAGAGAGAGAGAGAGAGAGAGAGAGGAGAGAGAGAGAGAGGAGAGAGAGAGAGAGAGAGAGAGAGAGAGAGAGAGAGAGAGAGAGAGAGAGAGAGAGAGAGAGAGAGAGAGAGAGAGAGAGAGAGAGAGAGAGAGAGAGAGAGAGAGAGAGAGAGAGAGAGAGAGAGAGAGAGAGAGAGAGAGAGAGAGAGAGAGAGAGAGAGAGAGAGAGAGAGAGAGAGAGAGAGAGAGAGAGAGAGAGGAGAGAGAGAGAGAGAGAGAGAGAGAGAGAGAGAGAGAGAGAGAGAGAGAGAGAGAGAGAGAGAGAGAGAGAGAGAGAGAGAGAGAGAGAGAGAGAGAGGAGAGAGAGAGAGAGAGAGAGAGAGGAGAGAGAGAGAGAGAGAGAGAGAGAGAGAGAGAGGAGAGAGAGAGAGAGAGAGAGAGAGAGAGAGAGAGGAGAGAGAGAGAGAGAGAGAGAGAGAGAGAGAGAGAGGAGAGAGAGAGAGAGAGAGAGAGAGAGAGAGAGAGAGAGAGAGAGAGAGAGAGAGAGAGAGAGAGAGAGAGAGAGAGAGAGAGAGAGAGAGAGAGAGATTTCAGATTTTCAGATTGTTTATTATCCACAAAAGTGGTTCTTACACAAGTTACAAGCAAAATACTTAACTTAATACCGGTATGTAATACAATAAAATTGTAAAATACTCGTCCTTAATAAAAATACAGCATATAAATGCTAAGTCAATATAGAATAAAAATAAAGACATGAAGATCAAACATGCAGCACATAAAATCAATATATTTACATTTAAAAGAAATACCATGAATATAAAATAAACCTAACAAAATATGTTCTCGGTTAAAAGAATTTTTTTCAGTCCAGCTTTAAAAGAGTTTAGATATGTTTCATGTGTAAGGGAGGGGGGGAGAGCATTCCACAGTCTGGCTCCCAATATGGCGGTATGCCTATCACCAGTGTGTGTATTGGTGCGCTGCACATGCAGGCTGTGCCCCTGTCTAGTGACACTACTGGTGATATCTTGTCTGTTTCTTAATGATACAAACCAGTCAGGATAAAACCCTCGTAAAATCTTGAATATTGTTGTACCCACTTCAAAAACCTTTTTCTCTTTTATTCGTAACCATTGGAGTTCATCATAAAATGGAGATATATGATCATATTTGTTGACACCACCTATGGCAATCCTCACTGCGAAATTTTGCAACTTTTGAATACTAGATAATAATGTATCATTTGTAGTGCCCCATATTCTAATACAATAATTAATTAGGCTTAAGACAATCGCCTGTATCACCATGGTCTGCTTTTCTTATCTAATGTATCACTTATTCTACTTGCAAACATTAAAATCCCCATCACTTTCTTGTTCAACTCATTTATGTGGACATCAAAAAGCATATATCTATCGAAGTAAACTCCCAAATTTTTCACGGACTTACTTGGGTATAATACATTTCCATTAAAGTTCACAGTCATGTTTGGGGGAATCTGAGATAAAAGCTGGCGATTTCCTATAAAAATACATTGAGTCTTGGAGGAGTTAAACATGAGACCATTGTTTAGATAAAATATTCTACATTGTGCCAGAGTTTCCTCGGTATCCTTAATAAGCCAATCAAAATTCTTAATCGTTCTAGAATGTAAGAATTGCGTATCGTCTGCATACTGTACCAAGAAACCGTTAACATTTGCAGATAAATCATTGACATATATATTAAATAAGATTGGACCAAGAATCGAACCTTGTGGGACCCCATAGTTAATAAATGTCTTTTTAGATGTATGATTATCAAGGTG
>JAPQNM010001227.1:47500-55000 GCA_029783475.1 Metacarcinus magister | reverse complement strand
CTCCCTGGTTGGTTAGGAAAAAATACAGCATGAAAAGAAAACTAAATTGATTCATTATAGGAAGGAGATAAGGACTATACCTACTACTCCTACCCAGGCGAGTCATGCTGTGCCAGACACTAGTAACAAACTTCAAAAAAGCATAATTTCCCTATATATTATGCATACATCATATTACTATCACATCATCACTGAAACACGCTCCCCAGAAACGAAAAGTTTAAAATTGTTAGTTTTCATTACGACATTCTATCACTTCTTTCTCAATAAGCTTCGGTTGGAGTGGTGGATGGGTGGAGAGGAGCCTTTTACTGCACAATCCTTTATCTCAATATAATAAATTAGTTAGAGCCGCGAAATCAAACCGCGTACCATCGCGTTTGTAATCCTTTGTGATGAAATTGGAGATCCTTTCGCGGCTATACAACAAGACGTAAAGATTTTTAACACACTCGCAAACCTACAGATGGAAGGTCACTGTCCTTACGAGGCATTTACGAAGAGGAAATGTTAGGTTTGTGTACATCTCGCCTACACGGTCTTCTCTACATATACCAAATTGGTTTTTGTGACGATCGAAGTAGAAAATGTGAAAGGTGAACAATGAGAACGCTAATGAGGCTACGTGAAGTCGTTGACTAAGGGCCGTACTATTAATATCTTTCGCCAGGGTAGGCAAGCCTGGCGAGCGGGGCGAATCATAATTTCTTACTTTTAAACTCCACCAGCCATTCGCATGGCGAAAGGGCTGGTTGGAATAGTATTGGAATCGGTGAATGCGGGAGAGACCGCCCTAACACTGAACGAAAAGCATTTTTTTCGTTTAGTTTATAATTTCTATAATACTTTTAATCATCTTATGATGTAGAAAACACATTGTAATATTATCAATGAGCATTACAAGCTTGCCATTGAAAAATAAGTCGTGTTTATATTGTTTTTAAAGACCGTCGAAGTTTTACAGCGACAGGCACAAGAAGAGGAAGAACAAGACTTACCAAGGTGAGTGTATATTGACTTTCCACCCAATTATTTTTGGTTTAGGAACTATTTTGCATAATATTAGGTTTTCATTGGATGTTTTGGGAATAGCGTGCTTAAATTAGCTATAGAGGCCTACCACCCTTATAGTCATTATAGTGATACGTGCCTGTAATATCAGTGTGCTCCCGCCACACTAAAAAAGTTTAATTTTTGGGGTTAATCAGGTGAAATTTACTGAGTTATAACTTTTGTTATAATTATAATGTTTTACTAACTTCTATCTTATTTTGTGTATGATTTCTGCTGAAACGTATGATTCCGCCTCCACACCGATCAGAATAATTTTCGTTGTAGTACACAGGATACTTTACTATACTGAACATCTGTGAAGGTTGCTTGTTGGCTATAGGAATGAGAATTAGAAGATAGGTGGAGGCTTTGTTCTTCAGATTTACCTAGTGGAATAGGTACTATAGTTTTGTCCAATTAAGAAATGTTACTTGAAACTATCTTTTCAAGTTGCCTTTCTCATAGATTTTCATGTAATTCACCCCTAAAGTTATGGTAGGTTTTGTTAGGAAAAAAAGTTTATTATTATCAGTGTGCTCCCGCCACACAAAAAAGTTATATTTATGGGGTTTAATCAGATCAAATTTAATGAGTTATAACTCTTGTTATAATTATAATGTATTAATTTGTTAGGTTAGGTTAGATTAGGTGACGTTTACTTCACCAAACCTGAAACCACGCTTTCCCAAGGGGTCTCCAAGCCTGTTGGCAATAGGCATATAAAAATTAGAAGATAGGAGGTGGAGTTATTATTCTTCAGATATACCTATTGTGATACTAAAGTGTTGCCCAATAAAGAAATGTTACTTGAAACTATCTTTTCCAGTTGCCTTTCTCATACATTTTCATGGAATTCACCTTTAAAGTTATGGTAGGTTTGGTTAGGAAAAAAAAGTGTATTATTGTAAATTGTAACATCCCATGAATTTTGGATACTTTTCTTTTATAACATTTTGTCCGCAAATTATTTTTTCATCACGAAATTAAATGTGATGTTCGGATATATAGATCTACCTTTACATGAATGTTAGATTGTAATATGTTTCATATATTTTCCAGATTATGGATGCACTGCTAGACTTTGAGAATATAAATGTGCTTGATGCAGCTGAAGCAGACTGACTGAGGAGGAATTTACATTTAGGTTCAGGCTATCAGAGCATAGTCCGTTGAATATTAAATCTAGTCTTTCCAAACCACTACAACCCATCTTGAAACCTGATAATTACAGTTAGTTAGTGCTATCTAAGGTACAGATAGTTGGATTCTTTTTGGAGATAAGAACTCATTTAAGTTTCTTCAATAAGTGATTGACACTTCATTTCTTTGTCATAAATGTTCACACTACTGAAGGAAATGAAACATAAAATAATTGAGCAGTGTTCTTTTTTTCCCCTGTGTCTCTATTTGATGGTATCCCATTTTTGTATTGTTTGTTAATAAAACTTACTGAAATTATTTAAAAACTTTAATATAACAATCCTATGTATTGTAGTCCTTAATTTCTATTAAATTGTGCCATTTTCTTTTGATATATGGTCATGTATTAATGCCAACAGTAAGGAAATAATAGCTTCAGAGAAAAAATATTGTAGTATAAAATAGTCTCTGATGCTATTTATTGTTATAATGCTTGTAACTGCCTTATTAAGATAGTGAGATGATAGCAAAAGTACAACTGACCTACGATATACAAGCAAGCAAACTTGTTTGTGTTTGTAAGTAAACCACACTATACTGACTCTTTACTACTGCTCAGACGATATCGATATAACTATGAAGTTCTACATACTATACAGAGTGCACTCCACACACCTGTGAAGGTTTCAGGCTGTGCTCGTCATTATAAGTAAATACAGGCCATATACGAAAAAAAATTTGAGTGAAATGCTTAACTTTTGCGTAATAAAATATAAAAAGCTTATATAACCAAACCAAACCATACCTAACCAAATCTAACAACATAATTTAACCTTAACCTAACGTGACCTAATCATAACCCAACATAACATAACTAACCTAACATAACTTAACATAAATCAAAGACGCTTTGCGAGTTAGATAATGGTTAACACCGCCTGAAGCCTTCACAAATGTGTTGAATACATACACTATGTACGATTTCATATTTATATTGATATCGTCCGAGCAGTATAGTTATGCAGATTTACCGTTTTGTCATTTATGACCTAGTTATGTTC
This sequence comes from Metacarcinus magister, assembly GCA_029783475.1. Lineage (NCBI taxonomy): Eukaryota > Metazoa > Arthropoda > Malacostraca > Decapoda > Cancridae > Metacarcinus > Metacarcinus magister. The sequence continues at coordinate 51,746 of JAPQNM010001227.1, read as the reverse complement.
TCTGACGAGATCAATGAACATATCCTTATCCACAGTGGATACAGGATTTGCCCTAAGGGAGACAGCGTTGGTGCTTGTTGTCATTCTGCAGATGTAAACAAACATATTTCCCGCGCTTTTCCTGCTACTTTCCGCTAGTCAAGCGGGAATATCATCATGTTTAGCGGTGGCGGACCACAACGCTCGCTTACCCAGGCGAACGTTCGGATCTGTTTTAAAAGTAAGGAATCCGTCACTCGGTCCCAAGTGCGCCCCAACTTCGCCATACTTCCGCCCAGGTTTTAATAGTACGGCCCTAAGTCCTCATCCCCTTCAATGAGTTTATTTTCTCTCCTTTTCTCCTCCTCTATAAGGAAATGACATGGCTGCTGCTAAGTAGTATCTGCTTAGGAGAAGATGAAACTTGTCGCAACAGAAATCTCCTCCTCCTCCTCCTGTTGCTCCTTCTACTCCTCCTGTTCATGTTGTTGTTGTTATTATTGCTATTGTTATTTTTGTTGTGTCTGTTGCTGCTGCTGTCGCCGCCGCTACTGCTGCTGCTGCTGCTACTGCTGCGAGTGCTACTGCTGCTGCTGGTATTACTACTTCTGCGAGTGCTGCTGCTGCTGCTGCTGCTGCTGTTGTGAGTGCTGCTGCTGCTGCTTCCCACAACAGGGTGACCTCAAAATTGATGCATGTGCCTGATTAAGAAATTGGCTCTCAGACCATCAACAACGGGTTGTTTTAAATGAATGATCATTTGATTGACTAGAGAAGATCTTATCGAGGCTTTCAAATGACCATTTTCAGCACTAATCTAAGGTAGTATCCTCTAATTTTATCCTTTACATTTTGTGGATGGTAAATGGTGTGTCCTTTTAAGTATCCTGCCGCCACATTACGGGAGAGAAATGGGCGGGATGAGCCTTGCTCTATTATCCCTTATATAGTTTACTATTAGTAGTAGGTAGTCCAGCACATACCCTCGTTATAGACCACCATGTCTCCTGGCATCTGTTTATCCAATGTAATACTAAGTAATCTTCTTCCTCCATCTGGGCTCATGACCTGATCCAGTAACTGAGCCTTGGTTATAGTGGCAGCCGGGCCTCCCACCCTCACACAAGTCCTCCAACCCCTGAGAGTGAGTGCTTTCCTCCTCAAAGCCTCGCCCATTGATCTCCTTACCTGAGAAGCAAACCACCACTCTAAAGGTGACCTCATCAACAGCAAGCAAAAAATAACATAAAAAGCAAGTGACGTTATGAAGTCGTGGCCAAATTTTGAAAGGGAAGAGAAAAAGTATGAAAGCGTTGCCTATAAATGAGTTATACACTAAAAAAAAAAAACAGCAGTGAAAAAAATTTCAAAATACTGAAATACTTACAAAACTTGGAACAATAATATAATGACACTTCCCACCAAAAAACAAAAACAAAAAATGCATGCTACGTTGACAGTATAACCCTAAAGCTGAATGCTGACAACTAAATACCGCAAACAAAACATTGCAAAACTAAGTAATATGAGAAGAGAAAAAAACAATAAAAAGATTGACTTTTGTAACCAAGACTCCCTTCCTCAAAGTGAACAAAACAAAAACAAACTAACACACAATGCCTAAAGTTGAAAAAGATAAATAAATAAAAAAATAAAAAATGCAAAAAATAAAAGAAATCCACACACAAAAAAAATCAGAAACACACTTAAACAAAATATCCACAACGATAACACAATAAATAAATAGATATAAAAAAAACTAGTTCATAACACCTGAACCTAAACAAAAATACGACTGCCATAGCGCCTGAAAAGCAAAACATTCAACAAATATTCAGACAAAAAAAAATATTGACGAAAAGAAAAAATTTATTTATTCCGATGAAAAGAAAAGTTTCTAAACTATTAAACAACGAAAAGAAAAAGAAAAGGTAGAGGAGGAGGAGGAGGAGGAGGAGGAGGAGGAGGAGGAGGAGGAGGAGGAGGAGGAGGAGGAGGAGGAGCCATGCTGACAAAGCCTCTAAGGACGGAGGATCGTTGTGGAGACGGAGGAGCAGTCACTTAGGAGCTTCAGGGCATTAACGAGGGTGTGTGTGTGTGTGTGTGTGTGTGTGTGTGTGTGTGTGTGTGTGTGTGTGTGTGTATGTGGGTGTGGGTGTGGGTGTGTGTGGGTGTGTGTGTGTGTATGTGGGTGTGGGTGTGGGTGTGTGTGTGTGTAAGTGGGTGTGGGTGTGGGTGTGTGTGGGTGTGTGTGTGTGTGTGTGTGTGTGTGTGTGTGTGTGTGTGTGTGTGTGTGTGTGTGTATGTGGGTGTGGGTGTGGGTGTGTGTGTGTGTGTGTGTGTGTGTGTGTGTGTGTGTGTGTGTGTGTGTGTGTGTGTGTGTGTGTGTGGATGTGTGTGTGTGTGTGTGTGTGTGTGTGTGTGTGTGTGTGTGTGTGTGTGTGTGTGTGTGTGTGTGTGTGTGTGTGTGTGTATTCATAGTTATTTTTTCTTTCTCTCTCTCTCTCTCTCTCTCTCTCTCTCTCTCGCACGCACACGCACACGCACACGCACACGCACACGCACACGCACACGCACACACACAGACACAGACACAGACAGACACAGACAGACAGACAGACAGACACACACAGACACACACACACACACACACACACACACACACACACACACACACACACACACACACACACACACACACAGACAGACAGACAGACAGACACAGACACACACACACACAGACACACACACACACACACACACACACACACACACACACACACACACACACACACACACGTCAGATGATAATGGACAACGCCACTTCCACAGTTTGACATATGAACTCATGTTGTGGTAGTGTAGCATTGGGTGCTTGTGAGTGTTGGTAGCTAGTTGGTCCACTGGATAATGAGAATACTCAGATCCAGTTAAGGTTATTTTATTGACAAAATATAGACTATATATATAAAGTAGAGATTTGAGAAACAAATATCATAAATTGTATATGCGCACTGTGTTTATGCAGTGCGCGCCAAGTTGGTGGTGTGCGCTGAAATGCAGCGCAATATAATATACAATAATATAATAAAAAGAAAAACATAAATAAAGTTACACAAAATTATACATGAAATAATGAAAAATATAATAAAAATAAAGTTATAATAGTATGGGCTTTGCGACCCGTTCTCAGGGAACGGGTATCTCACGTTCTCTATGGTGTGTAGGGGAGACTGCTACAGCAGCACACGACACTTGTCTAACAATTCAAAAGTGAGGTGAACCAGTGTCAGGCAAAGCAACGCACGCACTAATCCCTTTCTGTTGCAGAGGGTGGTCGGTGCCGCTGCCTTCAGGATATGTAGACTCTTGGGATTTCTCAGTATCCCCTTAATGAATTATTCTGATGTGCTGGCTGAGCGATGCGGGCTGTTGAGTGTTGTTCAAGAGTTGTGATGACCAGTGAGAGAGGATAACAGGTGTGTAATGGTGATGGTGATGATAATATAGATAACAAGGATAAAATAAAAGGAAAATGGTGATAACATACAACTCATTTTTAACATGCTTATAAAATCAAACTTGACATCATTAAGTATTGAAGCAGCTGCAACACTTTCAAGTTGTGTTGATTAATGTGAGGAGTTCACTTCCGGAGTTGGCAAGCAAGGACTACTTTGTACCAGTGCTTCCTTCATTAATACTCCGCTGCCTGTGGTGGTGGTGGTGGTGGTGGTGGTGCATCTTTTACTTTGTGCTTTGATTCATTGCTCACAATAATTGTAAGAGTATGTTAGGGAAGGCTACTTGTTCGAATTTCATCAAATGTGTTCTAAACTAACAATTTTTTTCTTCAAAATTTTTAATATACATTCATGACATAAATGATATCCTGACACAATTTCTCTCCATCTTGAAAACTGAGAAATTAGTTCATGAGCAAACAGACAGAGAGCAAGTGCTAATATATTTTTTCTTTTTTTCTATATCATTAACCGTTGGCACCAGTAGGCATATGGAGGCACAGATGGACCTGCCTCGCTTGTTATTTGGTGTAGGTTTTAGAATTTTTATAGTGACGCCTCGAATGATTAAGTTCTCTCTTGAATATGTTGAGAACGTGTGAGGCTTATTACTGCTACAGCCTCAGATGCATATTAACGTTGTAAGTCCCGTCTGAGGACAGTATGGCAGCAATTTGGGTAGCCTTTGGCCACTCGGCGGTGATATAAAATATTGAAAAGTGGTCAGCGGATATCGATCTATA
>JAPQNM010001227.1:37500-42500 GCA_029783475.1 Metacarcinus magister | reverse complement strand
CCATTATTTAACACATAACCAACACAAACGCATAAAACTCACACTAAGGAACATGATGAATAGGAAACCTAAGTAAAAAAATAGTAACCAAGTGAACACGCACCGAAGACTGGCATGAAAAAAAGAACAACGCAGTTATGTGGAGGCGACGATGCAGTGTTACGTAAGACAACAACAAAGAAAAGTATAAGTTGGTGTGTATGTTGTGGTGCAAGTCTCATCCGACCTTACGTGTTCCCTTGGTTGGTTTAGTAACAGCGTTGAGCCGCCTCCCACCCCAGCGCCTTGTTGTGCGGGGGAGCAGCGAGGTGCGGGCCCAATGGATCCCGAAGGAGTTCCAGTGAAGGCATTATTGTCTGGCCGAGCCAATAAGACGTTTTACGGCGCAGACCACATATAGGGGAAACAGAACGGGACCATAGGTGTGGTGTGTGTGTGTATGTATGTATGTCTCTCATATTCTTGTTCTCTCTTTACTCTCTCACTAGTCATGGGAGACTCATTTATCTTGATACTCGTGCAGCACACGGCAAAGTGTGGAAACATGTCAAATGTTTGGAGAAAAAAAAAAAACTATATCAACCATTTCAACGAATAATGTTACAACACAACCAGTGATCACAACCAGTTATCAAAATTATATGCAAAGTGAATAACAATACACATTGAGTGTGTTACTGAAAAATAAACAAAATGTTACAAAACAATGCTATCAGACCATTGATTGGTTGGTGGTTTAAATAGAAGCGCCATACATAGCACAGCACGTGACGAGCATATACAAGCAGTGTACAGCAGCTCGCCATCCCTCACAGCTGGGGCCTCGGCCTACCACGTCTCCCCACCAATTAACCAGTGTACCAGACATATACAAAAAATACAATAACGTCTATTTATTTATATATATATATATATATATATATATATATATATATATATATATATATATATATATATATATATATATACAACGAGACCCTTCCCCCACATGTGAGATAGCACCCAAGAAAAATATTAAATGGGTAAAATGTTAGTGTATCCTCGCGGCATGAGTCCAGTGTTGTGTAGCGTGTCCCAGGCTAATGGACGCAGTACAAGTCATCATTTGAATGTGTTGACCATACTAAGAAATTAACGACCATATCACTAGATTCCTCTAAACTTTCTATGCAAACGTCACTTCAATGATGAGATTATATCAAGACACAAAAATCAACATAAAAGATATAATATTACCCAAACATATTAAATATTTTTTAAAGTATTATCAAAAAACTTGATTTTGAAGCTAAAAAAATAAATATGAAGCAATACTTGAACTTGCTCGCCGCCAATTCTCAGTATGGTTTGGTTGTTTTCTTCTAACTTTCCTATTGCATGTTTCTTCAGTATAATTACTCTCATCACCTCCCTACTAACACTCATACCAATCACATTGTACAGGATATGACATCCATTTTAATCAAGGAAAATATTCATACAAATAAAGTTGAAAGGAATTCAATTTTCTGTAACAAGAAGTATTAGATGATATAGATTTATTAAGGAACAAATATTGAGAGAGAGAGAGCGAGAGAGAGCGAGAGCGAGCGAGCGAGCGCGAGAGCGAGAGCGAGAGCGAGAGCGAGAGAGAGAGAGAGAGAGAGAGAGAGAGAGAGAGAGAGAGAGAGAGAGGAGAGAGAGAGAGAGAGAGAGAGAGGAGAGAGAGAGAGAGAGAGAGAGAGAGAGAGAGAGAGAGAGAGAGAGAGAGAGAGAGAGAGAGAGAGAGAGAGAGAGAGAGAGAGAGAGAGAGAGAGAGAGAGAGAGAGAGAGAGAGAGAAAAAAAACAAAACAAAAAAAAAACAAGGAGGATAGGAGAAGGGAGGGGAGAAATTAAAGGGTCGTAGACAAGGAAGAAAAACAAGCAAAGGAAGGGGAAAGAAAAAAACAGTTTTCTAATTACAGGTGAAGATGGCTGGAAACACATCAGCACCTGATTTAGCACTCCTCAGATTGGACGTTAGTCATCACTGGAGAAGGTTTGGGAAGGTTAGATCAGCATCACAGCCTCGATAACCTGCCTTCAACACACACACTTTAAACACTTTAAACACTTTAAACACTTTATTATGTCTGCTATAAAAAACAAAATATGATGGTGAACAAAAATTTATCTTTTTCAAAGCAAACAGCCCTTTGTAAGCAAAGCTTTTTGGGCAATACAAAGCAAATAATGAATAACATTAACAAAATTAACATAAAGAAGATAAAAAATAAATAAATAATAAAAAAAAGTACAAGAAAGATGAAATGATGCATATAATGTATGGGAAAAGAAGGAAAGATGACACTTGGAACCATTGTATAATGACTGATAATTTAAAAATAATTATGATAATAATGATAATAATAATAATAATAATAATAATAACAATAATTATTAATAATCATAATATGTTACCAATAAACGTTGTTAACAATAAGAATGATGAATAGCATTAATATCATTATAATAATAATAATTGTAGTAAAAAAGACAAATAATAATAAAAATAATATAAGTAATTTATGCATTTAATATGAAGATAATATGAATTTCTTGAATTTACTTTTAAAGGAGTTGAGGGTTGGAGAGTTTTTAATATTGATAGGGATAGCATTCCAAGTCTTGGGACCTTGGTACATTAATGAATGTTGAAATTGAGTTAGTCGATGGCTCGGTATATTCTGAGAATGTCGGTGTCGGGTTTGGTAGTTGTGAAGTGTGTGAGAAGTGTTGTGTGAGCCTATTTGTTTATACATGTAAGAGGCAATATTAAGTTTTGATAGATCCTGTAAGTTTAAGATTTGAAGGGCTTTGAATAATGGGAGAGTGTGTGCATAATATTCACTATCAGTTAAAATTCTGATTATTTTCTTATGGAGTACATTAAGTTGATGTAAGTGGCAGGGATAGCTGGTAGACCAAATAGGATTGCAGTAGTTGAGATGTGGGTATATATGAGCATAGTAAATACATTTAAGAACAGTTGACGGTACAAAGGGTTTTACTTTATAGAGAAGTGGAATAGTTCTTGATAATTTTAAGCAAAGGTGGGAAAGATGGTGTTTGAAATTTAAGTTTTTATCTATAATTAATCCAAGGAATTTTAATTTTATATACCTGTGTGATAACATCATTGGAAATATTTAGCTTGGGGAGGGGTTGATATCGCTTTGTTGTATTCGTAAATATCATGAAATAAGTTTTAGCAATATTTATAGTTAGACGATTAGCTAAACACCAATTTGATAATTTTATAAGTCCTACATTAGCTTTGTTTATTAAATCTGTGGGTTCATCACCAATCATGAAAAATGTGGAATCGTCTGCAAATAGGATAGTATTTAAGGACTCAGATATATTACATATGTCATTTATATATAGAAGAAATAATATAGGGCCAAGTATACTTCCTTGTGGTACTCCTAATTGAACTCCAACCTTTGGGGGATGAGGTGTTATTGCATACTGTATGTTGAATTCTGTTATTCATATAGGATTTAAACCAGTCATGGATGCATCCACGGATACCGTAATGATACATTTTGTCTAAAAGGATGTTAGGTTGAACGGTGTCAAAAGCTTTGCGGAAGTCTATAAATATGGAAAGGATAGATTTGTTGTTATTAAGTGCTGTGTATAGAGGTGAGGTGAAGGAGTTGATAGCATCAAAAGTATTAAGGCCTGGTCTAAATCCAAATTGTTTATTATTAAGTATATGCATCTTGTTTAGAAATGATATTAGGTGCTTTTTCATTACTGATTCAAATATTTTAGAGAATACTGGTAAAATAGAAATAGGCCGATAGTTTGATAAGTCTGTTTTGCTACCTGATTTATGGATGGGAATTATCTTGGCAAACTTAAACCTGTTTGGAAAAACACCAGTCGTAATTGATTGATTGAACAAAAGTGTGAGGGCTTTGGCAAGTAGATGTTTATTTTCTTTGATTAGTTCCACTGGAATCTCGTCGACATGAGCTTTCTTGTTTTTTAGTGTTATAATTGTTTGAACGATATCATTATCAGTTATTATTGGCATTACCATGGAGTTAGGAAAGTTTCCTCTAAGATAGGAGGTGTGAGAGTTTTGTGATGGTAGCAAGTTATTGGCAAGTTCTGGGGCTATTTGAGAAAAATATTCATTGAAAACCTCTGAGATATTTTGAGCAGAGTTTATATTTTCATTGTTAATAATTAGAGAAGTTATTTTTTCTTTATCATTTGTTCTTTTATTTCCTAACTCATTTATTACTTCCCAGATTTTTTTTAGTGCTTAGACGGAAATTGGAGAATTTTTGCATATAATAGGTGGTTTTAGCATTTTTAATCAAGGTGTTTAAATGATTTCTATATTTCTTGTAGGTATCATGGTTTAACATGCCTAGTTTATATGCTTTATAAAGAGCAAATTTGTGTTTTATGGATTTTAGAAGTCCCTGACTTAACCATGGCTTGTGTAGTCTTTTATATGATATATGTTTTGTTGTTTTGGGGAAGCAGGAGTGAAAGAGACTGTATATTTTATCTAAAAATATGTTGCAGTTTAAATCTGTCTCATTATTTGATAATATATTATTCCTGTCAATTTCAGTAAGTTTAGCTTTAAAATTTTCTCTATTTTGGAAGTTCTTTAACCTAAAGGATATTTTATGTTTCTCTAAAGGTTTGTCAAGGACTGGGATATTTAGAAAGACTGGGAGGTGGTCACTAATGGGAATGTTAAGGATACCAGAAGAAGAAGGTCTTGAAAAGTTTGTCCAAATATGATCTAAAAGAGAAGGCGAGGCTATAGAGTTTTCATCGGGAAATCTGGTTGGCCGGGATATGTGTGGAAAATAGTTAAATGACTGCATGGTGGAAAGGAAATTGTTTGTGGGCGTGTGTGTTTCATGTTCAAGTAAGTTTATGTTTAAATCGCCGGAAATTATGGTGGAGTTATTTATGAAAGGGCTTTGTGAAAGTAAGGCATCAATAG
>JAPQNM010001226.1:22500-25000 GCA_029783475.1 Metacarcinus magister | reverse complement strand
TGGATAAGGCTTTCTCATTGAATGTCAGTTCTATAAGCTATATCCTTATAAGTAATTTGTCTTTGAAGCTCCAAAGTTTGTTGAGTCATGTTTTCCTCAGAACTTAATTATATGCCTCTTTTGGTCTGCCTACTGGCACTCCAACTTTAAATTTAAAACATTCAACACACTCCATACGGTTTTCTTCGTCCTTTCTGTTTACAATTGCACATAGCAGGAACTACGCATTCTAACCATTGTGTCCCAAGTCTGCTCCCAAGTCTTCTTTTGTTGAGCCATCCTTCACACTAGCATTATCTATTAACTTCACAATACTCCTTTAAAAACACTTCAATCTCTGACACCATGGCTTTTAACAGTCCAACTTTTACAACCACACGACACCACATCTCACACAAAATGCAACGTAGAACTCTTTTTGTCCGTGTGCAATGGAAACTCTCTCATTGTTTGAAGGAAAATCAACTCCCTGAACTTCACCACTCCTAACTATTTCCATAGGACTAAATTCAACTCCAACTCCCACACAGGTAATATATGGTATTCTAAGGGATTTGGTACTTCTGATGTTATGTTACCTGGTAGACCACCACCACCACCACAACCAATGTTCCATGACCGTCATCACCTCAGCCATTATCACCAAGACTATCACCACCACCAACAACAACACCATCACCAACGTCACCGTCATTATCCTCCCGCCTCGCCCTCCTCTTCTCACTCCTCTAATCCCAGCAGGTGACGTTTCCCATAACACTCAGGTAACGCAACACCGTCATTAGGCCCTCATAACACCTGTGCTAATTACCATAACGCAGGTAACTTGTCCGCGAACCCTCACACTTTCTTTTTTAAACGTGTCCAGGCGGTCCATAAAGGCGAGATTAGTGTGCTTGCTTGGGGGGAGGAACGACCTTAATGGTGGCCGTGATTTGGGCTAAAATGGGGAGGACGAGGAAGAAAAGGAGTAAGAAGAAGAGAAGGAAGAAAAATAAGGGAAAGAAGAGAGAGGGAAGATTGGAGAATGAGGGAAGGAAGGAGAATAAAGGCTTAACTGTTTAAAAATAGCTGTGGGTTGTAATTATGTGGAACAAATTATTATTGCAAAATACAACGATTAAACAAAGGAACATTGTTTTTGTAAACAACAGCTGTCTCGGTATATATATTGCAACAATGTTTAGTGACGTTACTTACGTGAACATATTTCCTTTTTTTGGGGGGGCTTTCCTCTAGTTTCAGTATAAGCTTCTTGTCGAGGGAGTGCATTGGTGTGCCGTCATGAATTAGGGAAGGGATAATAAAGGAACTCCACCACGATATCCTTCCATAATATTGCAAGATCTCGCCCTTGCCCTGTGTACCTCCGTAACCTACTTACCCTGAGGTGGTGCAGCGGTAAGGTGATGATCAAGATTGTCATGGTGTGGCAGTGTGTGTTCCATTGCAATGCGTAGTTTCTCAATATTCAAGACAACAGCTTTATGGGTGTGATGGAACATGTGCAGCCCAAGCGCTGAAAATATACAATAGGGAGTATACAAAATGATAGGGTTAAAATAATAATAACAACAATAACAGTAATAATCAATAATAATAATAATAATAAATAATAATAATAATAGTAATGATAATAATAATAAGATTAGTAAAGTTTAACAAAATCTAAAACTAGGAACGTATTTATTTACTAAATATTTTCACCATCGCGGGCACTGCTCTTTTTCTGTATTGGTCCGTCGGAGCGCGTGTGGAAATGGAAACCAAAGTGTTATTAGTGTGTCTGACACTGTGTCGTTGTGGAGGTGCTGCTGGCGGGAGGGTGTTGTGGTGCCTCGGTGGTGAAGCAGTTTCCTGATGTGTGTGTGTGTGTGTGTGTGTGTGTGTGTGTGTGTGTGTGTGTGTGTGTGTGTGTGTGTGTGTGTGTGTGTGTGTGTGTGTGTGTGTGTGTGTGTGTGTGTGTGTGTGTGTGTGTGTGTGTGTGTGTGCGTGCGTGCGCGTGCGTACGTGCGTGCGTGCGTGTCTTTCATTCAGCATGGTCTTGAGAATCATGCCTTAGACTCGTGATCGCCAGCCATTACCCTCCCGGAGAGAGCTTAGAGCTCATATTATCTGATGTATGGGTAAGGCTGTGACCTTTCACACACCCACACCCCATTCTCTTGCTCATGGAGGACAGTAGCTGCTTGGTCATCAGTGAAAACTTTAGCACTTTAAGAGAGGCACCAACCCCAGTCTGCCAAGAGACAGGCCGAGACGTTGCCACTGAGCTACCAAGCATTGTAGGAGTGTGTGTGTGTGTGTGTGTGTGTGTGTGTGTGTGTGTGTGTGTGTGTGTGTGTGTGTGTGTGTGTGTGTGTGTGTGTGTGTGTGTGTGTGTGTGTGTGTGTGTGTGTGTGTGTGTGTGTGTGTGTGTGTGTGTGTGTGTGTGTGTGTGTGTGTGTGTGTGTGTGTGTAAGAGAGAGAGAGAGAGAGAGAGAGAGAGAGAGAGAGAGAG
>JAPQNM010001226.1:12500-15000 GCA_029783475.1 Metacarcinus magister | reverse complement strand
TTGTTGCGATAAGAAGTGATATATGCATCACAATGAATGTGTATATAGTTGATATGCAGTTTTTCATAAACTTAATTTAGAAGGGAAAAAAAAATTATTATTGTATTGAGTTTTGAGTAGAAGTTGTAATGCAATGCTACTTGGTTTTACTCATCCCACCATCCCATTACTGCCCATGTGAGAAGACGTCAATAAAAGAAAATACAAATACACATAATATAAATATAATAATAATTAAGTAAATAGACATGCTGGGTGACCATGACCCCCAAAACCACTCACCTAGCATACCCAAACTGCTCGCTTCAGTTTGACTAATTGCTGCAAAACACATTGCCATGTCGTCCGAAGACAATCTGAGCCATCAGGTGAAGGATACTCCATGATGAGTCTTGTATACCTCCGATTGAACAAACACACACACACAAACATACATGATTTTGATTTGATAAATTTATTGGCACAAACATACAAGAGCTCGTTTAAAATAAGTTATCACCTAAGCCATTAACATATTTTCTAAGTATATTGGTGTTACTAAACCTTCATAATGTCTTCTAAGATTCAGATCAACATTTTAGTTTTTAACGAATAAATAGATTGGTGGTGAAATATATATTGTATGTGTGAAGTGGCAAGCTGTCCTGTCTGCTATCTCTCCTCTCCCTCCCTCTCTTTCCTCCTCTCCCCTCCTCCACGCAGTTACCAAGTAGGTTGTGGCGGGAGGGAGTCAGCTGTTTCACTCACTCACTCACTCGCTCATTACGTGTTAGTCAGACGTTCGAAGCACCAGGCAGCCGTCTCGTACCAACCTTTCAGCCTTCCTCTGCCTTACTTCACGAGTCAGTAGTAATAAGATTTGGCGTTTTGGCGTATTAATAATTATCAACTCTGGTTATATTTGGTGATTAAAACCATAATTATAATGAGACGAATGGCTTGGTAAAGAAAAGGTGATTGTTCTCTAGCATATCCGGTTCAGGCTAGCAAACATGACTGACAGTTGCTATATAACTAATAAAACTAACATTTATTAAAACATCGTAAAGCAAGGAATTATTACGTAACCTGTTGTACTACATGCATTCATAACAGCGTGGCGTTAAAAGAAATATTAATATGTTAGATTACATTATCAGTTTCAAGGAATAACATAACCTAACATTCACTATCTGACAAGACCTAGTATTACACCCTTGCCTAGCTAGCCTTGAGATCTCGACAGAAACCAGCGGGGCATCGGGAAGGTACAAGCCGGTGTGGTTATACTTCCATCCATCTGAACACTGCCATACCTCACCTCACCTCACCTCACCTCGCCCATCCATCGCGCGTTCATGTATACTTTGTAGTGTTAATACCGTGTGTTAAGAAGAGGATTACCGCCTGTTACCTGTTACCAATTACCTGTTACCAGCGCTGCTATGTAAGTGTTAATACGTAGTTACAATGTTAGTTATTTATACCTGTCTTCCTTCCTTCCTCCCTCCCTCCTTCTATCTACTTTATGAATGTAGACTTGATGCTAAGTAATCTATATTAGACAAGCGTGATGGAAGGGGTGAGGAAAGGGTAACAGTTTGGTAATAAATTGACATGCTGGGTGACCATGACCCTAAAAACCACTCACCCAGCATACCCAAACTGCTCGCTTCAGTTTGGGTAGTTGCTGCAAAACACATTGCCTTGTGGTCCGAAGACAATCTAAGCCATCGAGTGAAGGATACTGCATGATAAGTCTTGTACCTCAGATTTTGTCTTGTTGCTGGAATAGGAGCTGCGAAGTAGAATAGCTTGTTTAGGACCTACTCATCCCCCTCTAAGAAAGCTCTTTTCAGTTCTGCCACATATAGATCTTGGGCACACCGCTTGGCAAACACATTTCCTGTGTTTAAAGCTGCATGCTTCCGCAGCATATTTTTGCACACAAATGTCAATGAATGGTGGGTCACAAAACCATGTGCACGTTCCAATCTCATCAGATGGCGAAAGTAGTCTGCCAATGACATATAATGTTCATATGTATCGATGCTAGGCTGTGTATGTCAACTTTTATTTGCTCTGCGTAAGTAGTTACAGGTTAATAATATGAGGTTACTGACATGATTTAACTTAAGTTCATATCTCATGCACATTTAGTCACAATGATAATTCATATGTGATGTTACAATAACAGGCTTTTATAAAACTTTAGCTGACCCGTAAAGAAACCACGACCATCCTGCGTCTACCTTATGTGTTAATATTTTGTGGGGGAATCGACCATGTCTTTTAAGCCATTATAACTGTCCCCGACTTTGTTAACCATTATTTTGACTTACATCACTACTGAAATTATAGGATATGAGAGAGAGAAAAATTCGTAAGAGCTTAAAGGGTGCAGTAATAATAAGTTCAATAGATATTATCGGATTTTTTCAGCTATTACCATTGCCAGTTCCTAATGTCCCGTGTGTGCTGCATTTCATGGTGAATCGCACTACAATTGAAACTCGCGGCA
>JAPQNM010001224.1:0-11381 GCA_029783475.1 Metacarcinus magister | reverse complement strand
AGGGACCCACAACCGAGCATGTCGCACGAGTGAAACCTGGAGCGAGCGGAGCGTTAGGGTGATTTGCCGGCGGGCACCTCCACTGACTATGCCTTGGCGAGAGGCACCAGCGCGGGACATTCATCATTGCTGAGACTGCGGGAGTGAGACCAACCGAACATGTCGCAAGAGTGAAACCTGGAGAGACGCGTTATTAGGGTGATTTTGCCGGCCGGGCACAGCCATCTGACTCTGCCTTGCAGGCAGGCACCAAGCGCGGGGACATTCATCCATTGCTGAGATGCGGAGTGAGGACCAACCCAGCATTGTCGCACAGAGTGAAACCTGGCAAGCGAGCGTTAGGGTGATTTCGCCGGCCGGGCACCTACCACTGACTTGCCTTTGGCAGGCAGGGCACCAGCGCGAGGACATTAATCATGCGAGACTGCGGAGTGAGGACCAACCGAGCATTGTCGCCACAGAGTGACACCTGGATGCGAGCGTTAGGGTTTGATTTTGCGGCCGGGCACCTCCAGTGACTCTGCCTTTGGAGGCAGGCACCAGCCGCGGGACATTCACATAGCTGAGACTGAGGGAGTGAGGACCAACCGAGCATGTCGCACAGGGGAAAACCTGTCACCACTAGAGAGACCGTTACGGTGATTTTTGCCGGGCCGCGCACCTACACTGCGTGAATTGTTCAAATCCTTAACCAAAGTCAAGCCACTTAGACTGCGGGAGGGAGGACCGAACGTTGTTTAATTAATGAAACAAAATACTATTGAATGCAGACATGACGACACAATTAAATTAAAGGTAGATTAGGAAAGGACCTTCGTGTTGGTATGAACATATTTTCTTATTGAGCTTTGGTTCTCGAGAAATAAACATTTGAAAAATGACAGACACTCTAGACTTAAACTGACGGTATATCAGGAAAAGGCCTTTAGGTGTTGGTATAAAATATTTTCTTATTGACCTTTGGTTCTCGGGTAATATAGATTTGAAAAATGTCTTCTTGTATATTACACCATATTCCACTCTGCACCACCAATCCAATCTGAAAACATAGGAAAAGGCCTTAATTGTCTTGTAGCAGTAGTGAATATTGTTAATTAACGCTTATGAGACGGGTTCCCGTCGTTTAGAGCGGGAGAGACAAGGGTTTGGGATGTAGCGGTGAGCCTCCATTTAGCATGTTGTAGTACTTACGCGCTAATTACGGTAAGCACAAACGTCATTAAGAAACAAACTGTAGTCGACCATACGTGGTAGGTGATGTAAAATGCTGCATATTCAGATAGGCTAATAAATGATGACAGTATAACACTAATCCGATGAATCAGTATATTGAACGCGCGCTCGTCTAGCTAGCAGTACAGCGGATTACCTAGCGCGGGCCGACGCGCGCGCACGTGTGTTCTTTTCCGTGTGTTGTTTCATGAGGCAACTCGAGAATCACATAGGCAACAATGTGTCAGATATTCACTCAGCGCGTCAGGTTAGAGTTCAGCCTGGAACGGCATGTTGCAGATCCCATAATTTTAGTGAATGAGGACCGATGCGCGGTGCAATGAGGTGGTCACGGGCTGGTTGAGTCCGTCGCGGCACTGGACTGGTTGGTTGACCTATGGTAAAATTCGCGCGCTGTTTCCAGCTCACGCCTACGATCAACAATGTCTAATAGATGTGAGACTCTGCATTCTATTAGTTTGTATGCAGGCATCGCAGCAGTTAGTAGCGACGTTAGTACCTGCCGTTTTGTCGTGTCCCGAAGATGTTTGAATTTACATTAATATTGACTGTTACACAATGATCCCGTGTAGGTTCCGTCACCGCTCGCCCCACCGCCACACACCGATGTCGGAAGTCGCTACTGGCAAGTCTCGGATTGAAGTTAACAGTTTTTCTAATCCCCGTCGCCAGATTTTGGTATGCTGTGTAATAATGCACTGGCATTATTCTTCAGCCCGCCCCGTCTTTTTAATGTTGCGCTCTAACTCAGTACTGCCGATCGTAGCAGTATTGAGTTTGTATATAATGAGGTGGCACTTTCCACTTTCATGGCCGCGACATTTGGCACAATATATCTATGTTGGTTGGATGAATTAAATGTCATCTATCGAATTATTTTCTGACCACCCTTTTGTTGATTTGTATCTGTTTGCGTGTCATCGCGTGCCACACAAGCCTATCATGTTGCGCTTTTGGACTTATAAAAAAAACTTTGGTTAATATTAGTGATTTACGTACTGACTTTTTTTTGTGTGTGTGTTCGTTCCCGCCGTCCTTAGTATTAGTATGATTATTATGTCTGTAGCGGCAAGCAGCTGCATGATGATGCTATGTGAGACGCGTTCCCGGCGGCGGGCGGGCGGAGAGGCAGGAGAGAGGGTTGGTGTCGGTTGATTGGTGTCGGCGTGAGGGCTAATTTATCAATGGTGTTGCCGTTAGCGGTATACGGCAAGCACACAAACGTCACTTAGGAAAAACTGAAACATACCAATCGTGTAGTGTGATAGGAATGCACGCATATGATCAGCTCTTAAATAAATGTCATAATGATCGTTAGTTTACTCTATGGACGATGATAATTAGGTAGAATGAATAGCGCAATAAAACATTTTGTTGTTCGACCATGTCTGCTACTTCACTCGTCACGCACATTCGTTATTTTTGCTTGCTTTCAATTTTAATCATTGTTCGAGTTGTGCACGGTTGGCTGATTCCTACGGTAGTGAAACACTTATTGATAGAAAAAGAATGGGTGGTGAAATGTCGATCAGTCAAAGCCTGAAAACCGGCGTTGGCCATTTTTGGGTCGATTTTGCATCTTTTGGGGAGTGGTCGGCCTTTTTTATACCGGCTAGAATATTTTTATCAGTACTTATGAGTACATCATAGGGATCGCAAAGTGTGTAGATTAGACTCCGGGCTTGAAAATAGCATGCGCGGTAGATTTAAGTGAGTTACAGCGTATTGTTGAAGCTAGAAAGAACATTGGAAAATTCTTTATGCGCTATGTTTTTGTTCGTCAACTCATTTGTATAAGAGATGTGACTTTTATTGTTTCATCAATTTTAATCTCACGATATGCATTATTGTATGACGAAGACGATGGTGTTCTCAGTTTTTCTTCAGTGATGTCTGTTGTCTGGTAATATTGGGTAAGACTACAACATTTCAAAGTAGGCACCTTGGCTGGCCAGATTGGAGTCTCAGAGTGCCAACACTCGCCTCTCCCGCACTAGACTGCGGTGAGAGGCGCGGATGAACAAGGTTACGCTAGCTCTAGCACTGTAACACACATACTTTAAGATCCTTCTTTCCGTACTAATTTGAGGAGAGGCCAGTCGTAGCAGATCTCTACACACTCTGCTTTGGTTTCTCGTCGCTGCGTGTGTGTGTGTGTGTGTGTTCACGATGCAGCGGGACACTGTCCACCTCCTCCACACTGCCACTGCGGGAAGGAGCGAACCGCGCGGTGTCGCACAGAGTGAAGGCTGGAGAGAGCGTTACGATGAGTTGACGGCAGGGGCACCTACAATGACTTTGCCTTGGGCAGCAAGGCAGGCCAGCGCGGGAATATCATTGCTGAGACTGCGGGAGTGAGGACCACCGGAGCATTGTCGCACAGAGTGAAACTGGAGCGACGCGTTAGGGTGATTTGCGGCCGGGCCACCTCCACTGACGCTGCCTTTGGCAGGCAGGCAGCGCGCTGAGACATTCATCAGTGGTGAGGACTGCGGAGTGAGGACACACCGAGCATTGTCGCACAGAGTGAAACCTGGACAGCGAGAGTTAGGGTGATCTTGCCGGCGGCACCTCCACTCGACTCTGCCTTTGGCAGGCAGGGGAACCAGCGCCGTGGACATTCATCATTTGCTGAGACGCGGGAAAGTGAGGACAACCAAGCACGTGTCGCAACAGAGTGAAACCGGACGGAGCGTGAGGTTGATTTTCCGGCGGGACCTCCACTGACTCAGGCCTTTGGCAGGCAGGCACCAGCGCGGGACATGCATCATTGCTGAGACTGCTGGGTGAGGAAACCAAACGAGCATTGGCACAGAGTGAAACCGGAGTCGAGCGTTTAGGGTGATTTTGCGGCCGGCACCCAACTGACTTCCTTTGGCAGGGCAGGCACCAGCGCGGGACATTCATCATGCTGAGACTGCGGGAGTGAGGACCAACGAGCATTGTCGCACAGAGTGATGAACCTGGAGCGAGCGTAGAGTGATTTTGCGGCCGGGCACCTCACGGACTCTAGCCTTTGGCAGGCAGCACCAGCGCGGACATTCATCATTGCTGAGAATGCGGGACGTTGAGAAACTAAGTGAGGACCACCGAGCATTGTCGCACAGAGTGAACCCTGGAGCGAGCGTTCAGGGTGATGTTGCCGGCCGGCACCTCACCACTGACTCTGCCTTGCGCAGGCAGGCACCAGCGCGGGACATTCATCATTGCGAACATATTTTCTTATTGAGCTTTGGTTCTCGAGAAATAAACATTTGAAAATGACAGACACTCTAGACTTAAACTGACGGTATATCAGGAAAAGGCCTTTAGGTGTTGGTATAAAAATATTTTCTTATTGACCTTTGGTTCTCGGGTAATATAGATTTGAAAAATGTCTTCTTGTATATTACACCATATTCACTCTGCACCACCAATCCAATCTGAAAACATAGGAAAAGGCCTTAATTGTCTTGTAGCAGTAGTGAATTATTGTTAATTAACGCTTATGAGACGGGTTCCCGGCGTTTAGAGCCGGGAGAGACAAGGGTTGGTGTGTGTAGCGGTGATCCTCCCCATTTAGCAATGTTGTAGTATTACCCGCTATTACGGAAGCACCAAACGTTATTCAGAAAAACTGTAACCACCATCGTGTAGGTGATAGAATGCCGCATATGATAAGGCTAAATTGATGACATTATAACTAATCCTATTATCAGATAATTGAAGTAAAATGATATAGCGCATAAACCTTTTTTTCAACATGGTCTGCTTCAACACATCGTAATGCGGTTAGCGGGAGGGAGGGAGGGAGGACCGAACGTTGTTTAATTTAATTAAACAAAATACTATTGAATGCAGACATGACGACACAATTAAATTAAAGGTAGATTAGGAAAGGACCTTCGTGTTGGTATGAACATATTTTCTTATTGAGCTTTGGTTCTCGAGAAATAAACATTTGAAAAATGACAGACACTCTAGACTTAAACTGACGGTATATCAGGAAAAGGCCTTTTGTGTTGGTATAAAAATATTTTCTTATTGAGCTTTGGTTCTCGGGTAATATAGATTTGAAAAATGTCTTCTTGTATATTACACCATATTCACTCTGCACCACCAATCCAATCTGAAAACATAGGAAAAGGCCTTAATTGTCTTGTAGCAGTAGTGAATTATTGTTAATTAACGCTTATGAGACGGGTTCCCGGCGTTTAGAGCCGGGAGAGACAAGGGTTGGTGTGTGTAGCGGTGATCCTCCCATTTAGCAATGTTGTAGTATTACCCGCTATTACGGAAGCACCAAACGTTATTAAGAAAAACTGTAACCACCATCGTGTAGGTGATAGAATGCCGCATATGATAAGGCTAAATTGATGACATTATAACTAATCCTATTATCAGATAATTGAAGTAAAATGATATAGTGCATTAACCTTTTTTTCAACATGGTCTGCTTCAACACATCGTAATGCGGTTAGTTTTGCGTACATTGAATTTTGAATCATTCATTCGAGTTGTGCAAGCAAGCAAGGTTGGCTGATTCCTCCCGTAGTATTATTCTTCCGGTAAGGTGCTAGCTAGCAGTAAAGCAATAGTAGTAGTATCTTGGACACCATCTCGAGCTAGAACTGCGGGAGAGGCGCGGGGTGAACAAGGTTGTTACCCAGCTCTAGCAACTACTGTAACGGATAGTAAGTCCTTCCCGTACTGCAATTGGATGAGTGGCGAGCGTTGTAGCACGGAGAACAAGTTTCCCTGGAAATCTCTGCTGCACACTTCGTTGTTTTTCGTCGCTGCTTTGTGTGTGAGTGAGGACCGACCGAGCGTTGTCGCACAGAGAGCTAGCTACTGGAACCTGTGCCGCCCACTAGGAGAATGGAGCGTTACGGTAAGTTTCCCGCATACTCACCTCCACACTGACTCTGTCGTTGGCAATTGTCGCGCACTGCGACTGCAGGAGAACCGAGTGTTGTCGCACAGAGAGCTAGCTACTGGAACTTGTACCCACTAAGAGAGAGCGTTACGGTAATTTTCCCGAGCACCTCACACAACAACCATCCACAGTTCTTACTTGTTACCACTGACTGCCCCGTTGGCAGTGCGGGACAATGTTGAACATGCTAAACATAGACTTAACCCATTATACAGAATCAATGACTATTTCATTCATAAAGGTGTGGAAGTTTGTAAACGAGAATTGAATGAAAAGCTACAAATGGGAAATTCTGCTATCTTGGTTTTCGGTGCCACCTTGAAAGAGACTGGATCTACGTTTCTTCCTGTGGTTTCTATGCGATACGATTTTTGGGTGGGGTGGCACTTGTAAAGTAAACCAAATACTGGTAGCTAGCTGTAAGATGTATCGAAACTAATGTACGATTGTTGTAGCTGTTAAGTAAATTATTGCATGCATGCCAAACACTAGAGGCTGATTCATTGAATTGCGGCCGTCTGTAGTAGTAGTAGTAGTAGTTGTAAGACATATCAAGAATAATGTTAACATCCGGCGGGAACCACGGGGAGGCGTGCCACTTTTAACTGTGATAACCTCTACTCATTAAGAGAGTCATCGTTACCCCCGCCGTTTACCCGCGCTTGGTTGAGTCTCTTCACTTTGACACTAGAGGCTGATTCATTGAATTGCGGCCGTCTGTAGTAGTTGTAGTAGGACATATTAAGAATAATGTTAGCACGTGAAAAAAATGGGTTGGAAAATTTACAAAGTCCAAAAGAGTAACATGTCTATCTTGTTGCTATATACCTTCATAGTTAAATATTAGCTGTACTGTGCTCATTCATATACAGTACTACTTCAACACTACGGTGACAGCCACTTTTTTACGCAAGAGTTGGAGAGGAAAGTAGAGTGAATTGTGGAGTAGAGTAGAGTATGGAAAGTAAATTATTGCATGCATGCCAAACACTAGAGGCTGATTCATTGAATTGCGGCCGTCTGTAGTAGTAGTAGTAGTAGTTGTAAGACATATCAAGAATAATGTTAACATCCGGCGGGAACCACGGGGAGGCGTGCCACTTTTAACTGTGATAACCTCTACTCATTAAGAGAGTCATCGTTACCCCCGCCGTTTACCCGCGCTTGGTTGAGTCTCTTCACTTTGACACTAGAGGCTGATTCATTGAATTGCGGCCGTCTGTAGTAGTTGTAGTAGGACATATTAAGAATAATGTTAGCACGTGAAAAAAATGGGTTGGAAAATTTACAAAGTCCAAAAGAGTAACATGTCTATCTTGTTGCTATATACCTTCATAGTTAAATATTAGCTGTACTGTGCTCATTCATATACAGTACTACTTCAACACTACGGTGACAGCCACTTTTTTACGCAAGAGTTGGAGAGGAAAGTAGAGTGAATTGTGGAGTAGAGTAGAGTATGGAAAGTAAATTATTGCATGCATGCCAAACACTAGAGGCTGATTCATTGAATTGCGGCCGTCTGTAGTAGTAGTAGTAGTAGTAGTAGTTGTAAGAGACATATCAAGAATAATGTTAACATCCGGCGGGAACCACGGGGAGGCGTGCCACTTTTAACTGGGATAATCTCTACTCATTAAGAAGAGAGTCATCGTTACCCCCGCCGTTTACCCGCGCTTGGTTGAGTCTCTTCACTTTGACACTAGAGGCTGATTCATTGAATTGCGGCCGTCTGTAGTAGTGTGTAGTAGGACATATTAAGAATAATGTTAGCACGTGAAAAAAATGGGTTGGAAAATTTACAAAGTCCAAAAGAGTAACATGTCTATCTTGTTGCTATATACCTTCATAGTTAAATATTAGCTGTACTGTGCTCATTCATATACAGTACTACTTCAACACTACGGTGACAGCCGCTTTTTGACGCAAGAGTTGGAGAGGAAAGTAAAGTGAATTGTGGAGTAGAGTAGAGTATGGAAAAGCTTTAAATAAAGGCTTGCCAGGAGGATTTCGCCATCGGGTTGCGTGACGAAACCTCCAGCCTTGTTAGGGATAGAAGTCGCAGCGAGAATGCTGCTCTGTAGAGTAGTATAGTATAGTGTAGTGTAGTGTAGTGTAGTGTAGTGTAGTGTGGAAAGGTATAAAGATAAATAAAGGCTTGCCGGGAGGATTTCGCCATCGGGTTGCGTGACGAAACCTCCAGCCTTGTTAGGAAGAAGTTTACGGCAAGTATTTAAAACAGACTACTACTACTACTACTACTACTACTACTACTACTACTACTACTACTACTATCCTTTCAGGTTACAGAAAATTAAGCCAGTCTCTAAATAACCATGGAAAAAAGAAACAAAATCGTCATATATTGGGGGTAATAGAAAAACGGATGTACAAACCAGCAGCTGAAAGGCCCTTTCAATTGATATGGACAAAAAAATTGACGCCTTTTTTTTCCCCGCTTTTTTTTTTCGGGAGGTGGGGGTGGAAAGAAACTATCTCGCTCACCTTGAAACTTCCACGGGCATGAAAAAAGTATCGACGCCATTTTACCCGCTTCTTTTTTTCTCGGGAGGTGGCGATGGAAAGAAACTATCTCGCTCACCTTCAAACTTCCACGGGCTCTACGAGGCCTGCCTTTCCATACAAGCTCATGCCTAATACTTCCCGCTAATACCATGCTATCAAGCAACATTTGGGAAAACTCTGGTCAGGAAAAGAATTTTTTTTTTTCTTTTCTTTTCTTTCCCTTTCAATGGCTACTGGAGCCTGTGCCCACTCGGAGAGAGCGTTACGATGAGTTTGACGGCCACGCACCTCCCTCCACTGACTCAGTCGTTGGCAGCGCGGGACATTGTTCAACATCCTTAACCAAGTCAAGCACTGAGACTGCGGGAGGGAGGGAGGGAGGGAGGGAGGGAGGACCGAACGTTGTTTAATTTAATTAAACAAAATACTATTGAATGCAGACATGACGACACAATTAAATTAAAGGTAGATTAGGAAAGGACCTTCGTGTTGGTATGAACATATTTTCTTATTGAGCTTTGGTTCTCGAGAAATAAACATTTGAAAAATGACAGACACTCTAGACTTAAACTGACGGTATATCAGGAAAAGGCCTTTAGGTGTTGGTATAAAAATATTTTCTTATTGACCTTTGGTTCTCGGGTAATATAGATTTGAAAAATGTCTTCTTGTATATTACACCATATTCACTCTGCACCACCAATCCAATCTGAAAACATAGGAAAAGGCCTTAATTGTCTTGTAGCAGTAGTGAATTATTGTTAATTAACGCTTATGAGACGGGTTCCCGGCGTTTAGAGCCGGGAGAGACAAGGGTTGGTGTGTGTAGCGGTGATCCTCCCATTTAGCAATGTTGTAGTATTACCCGCTATTACGGAAGCACCAAACGTTATTCAGAAAAACTGTAACCACCATCGTGTAGGTGATAGAATGCCGCATATGATAAGGCTAAATTGATGACATTATAACTAATCCTATTATCAGATAATTGAAGTAAAATGATATAGCGCATAAACCTTTTTTTCAACATGGTCTGCTTCAACACATCGTAATGCGGTTAGTTTTGCGTACATTGAATTTTGAATCATTCATTCGAGTTGTGCAAGCAAGCAAGGTTGGCTGATTCCTCCCGTAGTATTATTCTTCCGGTAAGGTGCTAGCTAGCAGTAAAGCAATAGTAGTAGTATCTTGGACACCATCTCGAGCTAGAACTGCGGGAGAGGCGCGGGGTGAACAAGGTTGTTTACCCAGCTCTAGCAACTACTGTAACGGATAGTAAGTCCTTCCCGTACTGCAATTGGATGAGTGGCGAGCGTTGTAGCACGGAGAACAAGTTTCCCTGGAAATCTCTGCTGCACACTTCGTTGTTTTTCGTCGCTGCTTTGTGTGTGAGTGAGGACCGACCCAGCGTTGTCGCACAGAGAGCTAGCTACTGGAACCTGTGCCGCCCACTAGGAGAATGGAGCGTTACGGTAAGTTTCCCGCATACTCACCTCCACACTGACTCTGTCGTTGGCAATTGTCGCGCACTGCGACTGCAGGAGAACCGAGTGTTGTCGCACAGAGAGCTAGCTACTGGAACTTGTACCCACTAAGAGAGAGCGTTACGGTAATTTTCCCGAGCACCTCACACAACAACCATCCACAGTTCTTACTTGTTACCACTGACTGCCCCGTTGGCAGTGCGGGACAATGTTGAACATGCTAAACATAGACTTAACCCATTATACAGAATCAATGACTATTTCATTCATAAAGGTGTGGAAGTTTGTAAACGAGAATTTGAATGAAAAGCTACAAATGGGAAATTCTGCTATCTTGCTTTTCGGTGCCACCTTGAAAGAGACTGGATCTAAGTTTCTTCCTGTGGTTTCTATGCGATACGATTTTTGGGTGGGGTGGCACTTTTAAAGTAAACCAAATACTGGTAGCTAGCTGTAAGATGTATCGAAACTAATGTACGATTGTTGTAGCTGTTAAGTAAATTATTGCATGCATGCCAAACACTAGAGGCTGATTCATTGAATTGCGGCCGTCTGTAGTAGTAGTAGTAGTAGTAGTAGTAGTAGTAGTAGTAGTAGTAGTGTAAGACATATCAAGAATAATGTTAACATCCGGCGGGAACCACGGGGAGGCGTGCCACTTTTAACTGGGATAATCTCTACTCATTAAGAAGAGAGTCATCGTTACCCCCGCCGTTTACCCGCGCTTGGTTGAGTCTCTTCACTTTGACACTAGAGGCTGATTCATTGAATTGCGGCCGTCTGTAGTAGTTGTAGTAGGACATATTAAGAATAATGTTAGCACGTGAAAAAAATGGGTTGGAAAATTTACAAAGTCCAAAAGAGTAACATGTCTATCTTGTTGCTTGTGAGGAACTGCACCTGCCTCGTCTTCCCCTAATTAGTGGTTGAACTACCACTCTCGTCTGCCGGCGCTTGTTCACCACTTTTCCCCGCCACTACCCCACCCCCTTGTCCAGGGGTATGGGGGTAGTCTAACCGAGCCAAGCTCCACGCCACCGGCTTGGAGAAGGACAGAACGCCTCAGCTCTCACACCTGACAACACCTCACCACCTGCTGCTGGTTCTCAACATTTCCGAAGGCATTTCTGGAGACTTGGGCTCCCTTCCAGTGTGCCCTTCAACTGTACCTACACCATTCGACCCTTCCTGCTGTCTAAGGAGCAATCTACGTTGCCGAGTCA
>JAPQNM010001196.1:25000-27327 GCA_029783475.1 Metacarcinus magister | reverse complement strand
CTCTCTCTCTCTCTCTCTCCTCTCTCTCTCTCTCTCCTCTCTCTCTCTCTCTCTCTCTCTCTCTCTCTCGTCTCTCTCTCTCTCTCTCTCTCCTCTCTCCTCTCTCTCTCTCTCTGACCTCTGACTCTCTTAGGAAGAGGACGTAGTCGCTCCGCCCGCGCTGGCTATCCTAGGCCTAAAGTGACACACAGGACAATGTCTGTTTTCATACCTCATACATCTAACAAAACAGGGTATGCCGCACTATCCTACATACGTACAAGTGTTTAATGGAAGCCACTGCAATACCATCATCAGCAAGCAACATGGCTTCATCTACCTCTGTACCCGCGACGACACGTGAAATAAACCACAGGTGAGCCTTCCATGGAAACATCCTACTGTGGAATACCTTTACAACTTCACCAAAGTGCAACTACAAAAACACTGCCGCAATGTTGGTCTAACAAATGTGTGGGCCAATAAAGACCAACTTGTGGATATGATAATGGCGCATCACAGTAACGGAGCTACTTCACCATGCAACACATCGACATCCAGTGAACGTCACAGTGTTAACTCTCCATGTAATGATCACGAAAGTATTGTATCTCTTAACAGCGAAGGTGACAGTGTTGTAGATCCCCGCGGTGAACCCATCAGTGCAGCATCACAGTGCAGTGAGCGTGACAGTGCAATTTCTCACGGCAGTACTTCAACCAACAGTGATGATAGTGAACCTCAGGATTCAGTTGTGAATCACAAGCGACTGGAGTGTGAAGTAAAGAAACTGCACGAGTTGTTTGAAATAAAGAACAGTGAAATCAAACATACATACGAAGAAATAAAGAAAATGAACTCAAGTTTCCACTACTTGAATGAGCGGTTAACAAGGCTTGAAGAGACAGTGTGTGGAGGACGACACAGTGACTCTAACGCAGCAGCGGCAACTCAAAGTAACGCAAGCCTGTTAACCAACCTAAGCCACCGTATTAGTGATCTGGAGAATGAAGTGAAGGAAAATACACAGGCAGGTGGTACAAGTGATGTGCGCCAGACACCACCACCTGATCATGACACTCCTGTGAAAAAACATCTCATTCTTGGTGACATCAATCTCAGTAACATCCAGGTGTCAGACTTATCAGAGAGCTGGAGCGTAAGAACCTTAGGTGAGGCTGACTATGACCTCATGGGCTGCTGGGTGCGAGAAAAATTATCTTGGACTCCCACTACCTGCATAATATACGGTGCCTCTTTGATATTCTGGAAAATACTAGTGCACAGCAGCCCTAGATAACCTCGGAGCTCTAATTAGTGAACTAAAAATAAAAAACGAAAATATGAACATCTATGTGAGTCAACTGGTGCCAAGCTTGCAGAGTGACACACTGCAGGCTAAAATCAATGACTTTAATGAACACCTGAAAAATGGGGTAGTGAAAACGGTATCTCCATTATAAAGCCTGATCCAATATTCCGACTGGGGAATGGAGACACATTGATGAGGGTGTTACCCACGCCTAGTGCCAGCACCAGGAGCTATACTCATCAGACTTGGTGCACGAGACTACATTCGTGCCATGGCCGGATCCAGTGCACACATCGCAGGCCACATCACCAGGAACACCTTAGAAAACATCTCCAGTCACACACGATTCACAAACATGCGAACAATGCAAAACACAACGGACACCTGGCACACTACAACGCAGCAGAGCAGACAGGACACGACGCTGGAGAAGGTCGTGGGCACGACCCCGAGGGAATCAGGTTTCAGTCCCATAGACCCGCCCTGCCGCCCCGCCACTATACTCTCCTCGCCAGCCTCCCCACATGGGAACCATGAATGGAGCATGACCCCGACTGCTCCCGAGAGGGAGGCGCGCTAATCCTCATACTGACTACGCCTCCTACTCCGTTTACTCCCCTAGCGCACCTCCCACCCCACTAGTTTCATTCACGTTCCACTAATGAGTCCCCCAGCCCCGTCACTGTGAATCCAACACTACCAAAAACCTGGCTTTTACACAACTGTGGCGAATATAACCCCACCAGTACATTGCAGAATTTGACCCAATTGGTGGTAAACAAATGCTATAACTTCGACATTAGCTATGCGGTAAAAAGAAGTTGGTAGACTGTGTACCTACTACCCCGCATTAGATTGTGGCGTGAAGTTCATGGCCGATCGCTTATCTAGTAGTCCTACCTCATCTAAGGATAATGCTAACTATTAACATATTAATGGCCAATCATTACTTCAACATTGACGAAATTAAACTTTTATTAATGAAAAGACATCTTGACGTCTCTGATCGCGAAACTTGGCGCTCTCCCCACACTCC
>JAPQNM010001196.1:10000-15000 GCA_029783475.1 Metacarcinus magister | reverse complement strand
TGTTTTTCATAGTAGTAGTAGTAGTAGTAGTAGTATAGTAATAGTAGTAGTAGTAGTAGTAGTAGTAGTAGTAGTAGTAGTAATAATAGTAGTAGTATTTTTTTTTATAGTAGTAGTTGTTGTTGTTGTAGTAGTAGTAGTTGTTGTTATATTAGGATAGATGGTAATGAGGATAATGATAATGATGATAATAATAATAGTAAAAATAATAAAAACCACAATAATAATCACACCACTGAGAGGAATAATAACTCTCCTGCTCTGTTACATTTTCACTAAACTTTGTAGCGAGAAAGTTACGTTACAGGACAGCAGTGCTAACTAAAAGTGTTTGCCTAGTAAGTGACGCGTTACCTCATCTCGCTGTGACGGCGAAACAGAAAAAGAAGATAGAAAGAGGAAAAAAATTAACTGTAAATAATGATATACATACTTTTTCCTCTTTCTCAATATATATATATATATATATATATATATATATATATATATATATATATATATATATATATATATCACTATCTATCTATCTATCTATCTTTTAGTATTTTTTTCCTTCAACTGTTTTATAGTTTCCGTTGTTACGTGATATTACGGTGACGGGTGGATGTGACGGAGTTGTGTTACGCTGAATTACATTATCATCACCTCCGGTCTCCCCCTTCCCCTTCCTCCTCCCTGCCTTCCTCAACACCTCAACACCATCGTCCTCATTTTCCTTTTCTTCATGTCCCTTTTCCTCATTCCTCCTCCTCCTCCTCCTCTTCCTCCTCCTCCTCCTCCTCCTTTCCTCCTCCTCCTCCTTTCCTCCTCCTCCTCCTCCTCCTCCCCCACCGCCGCCTCTTCCATCTCCTCCTCCCCCTCCCCCTCCCCCTCCACCCCCACCCCCACCCCCACCTCCACCTCCACCCCCACCACCCACCCAGCCTCCTCCTCCTCCTCCCTCCTCCTCCTCCACCCCCTCCTCCTCCTCCTCCACCCCCTCCTCCTCCTCTTCCACCCCCTCCTCCTCCTCCTCCACCCACTCCTCCTCCTCCTCCACCCCCTCCTCCTCCTCCTCCTCCCCCTCCTCCTCCTCCTCCACCCCCTCCTCCTCCTCCTCCTCCTCACAGGACTTGTATTCATGGAGAGTAGCCAGTAGACGTGCTGCTATATGCTCTAAGAAACCTCTAACTACGGAAATTTTTAACAGATACCAAGTGCTCAGCACGTCACAGGAGGCTATTGGAGAGACGAGGCTTCCAGCCGCCTCCTCCTCCACCCCCTCCTCTCTTCAAGACTCTTATCCTTGGAGGGCACCTAGGGGCGCTGCTAGAATCCCTAAAAAACCACTAACTCAAATAACTTTCAACAAATTCCAGGTGATCGGTTCGACACAGGAGGAAATTGGAGAGACAAAGCTGGTGGGTGATTCTATCATTCGTGGACAGCTAATAGAATTCAGTGGCCGTGCCCCAAATAATAGGAAGCGTTACTGTATTCCAGGAGCCAGGCTTGACGACATAACAGAAGTTTACGGAGAGGTCACCAGTGAAGCAGATGATAACACTCTTTTTATCATCCACGCAGGAACGAACGATGTGTCATCCACAAGACCTGAGGAGTTGCTGGAAAAGTACAGAAAGATGATCCGCCAGTTCAGGACAAAGACTAATAACATCGTTATTTCAGGTATTCTTCCCAAGATGGGTGCTGACGGGAGGTTCTATGGCAAGGCGCGCACCATCAACAGCAGACTTAATTCTCTCTGTTCACAGGAAGGTGTTGACTTTGTAAACCTGTGGGATGACTTTTATAATAAACCACTTTTTTTCCAGTACGACGGACTGCACCTAAACAGCGTTGGGGATGCACGCTTGGGCAGACTTTTCAGTGACCAAGTTATTCTCAATAGGTCAAAAAACGCCGAGCGAACGAGAGCAGCAACGACGTCGTAGTTGCTCCGTGTAATGCCACCGCTGATCCAAATACTAATGCCACTGCTGATCCACATATTAAAGTTTGTTATGTAAATGCTCGCAGCATCAGAAATAAATTCACAGATCTCGAAGCTCTCGCGGCGATGGATCAGTACCACATCATAGGAGTCACAGAATCATGGTTAGATACGTCGAACAGAGATTACATTGCAGAATTTCAGTTACCTGGTTATACAATCTTTAGCTGTGAAAGAGAGAACAGAATTGGCGGTGGTGTAATCCTATATATTCACAGCTCGCTCCATCCGATCTCCATTAAAACAGAACCCATCAACGGTATTGACACAGTTTTTATCGAATTAAAGAGTAACTCAAGTAGAAAAATACTCGGATTGATTTACAGACCACCGGGGCGCACCGCTGAAATTGACCGTTTACTATTCGAATCAATCTCCGAAACAATTAGTCAATGCGAGACAATTATTATGGGTGATTTTAATTTGCCAGTAACGAGATGGGGAAATCCGTTACGATCTCATACAGGACACGACCTGTACACGAACTTATTAGAGAGCGAATTACATCAACACGTTCACGAACCGACGCGAGACTTAAATACCCTTGATCTCATTCTTTCAACAAGTAAAGATTTAGTCAGCAACGTAAATGTCGGCCCAGTTTTCAGTTCTAGTGACCATCGAATAATCACGTTCAATTTGAAAATTAAGGAAATAAAAGTAAAAGACAGTAAGGAGAAGGTACCAAATTATCAAAGGGCGAATTTCATCAGAATGCGAACAATTCTAGAAGACACTGACTGGAGTGAACTGTTGTCAGAGTCAGATATTGATAAGTCATGGGAGGCCTTTACCACAAAACTGAATGAAGTTATAAGCGTATGTGTACCGTATCGATACAGACGTTCAGCAAGGAAGAACAAACCAAAATGGTGGAGTGAAGAGATAAAAAACAGCCTCTCTCTCAAAAAAAACGCGTACAATAAGTACATATTAACTAAAAGCCAAGATGATAAAGTAGAGTTTGACAGAATTCGTCGCGATACTAAGAGATTGATAAAGCGTAGCAAGAAAAACCTTGAAGAATATATAGCGGAATCATGTAAATCAAATCCTAAAGAATTTTATAGTTTTGTTAAGAGTAAAAAAGCCCTTACCTGCAATATCGGTCCACTTACTAAAGGACATGGAAATCACACAAATGACGAAAACGAAATGGCTACAATCCTTAATAACTTTTTTGCATTCGTATTTACAGAAGAGGATTGTTCATCGTTTCAGCCACTTGAGATTAGAGGGACCGTAAACTTCTTAAATGATATACTCATAGTAGAAAATGACGTTTTGCAAAAAATCAATAAGATGAAAACAAACAAAACCCCTGGACCAGATAAAATTTCCCCAAGAATCTTGAAAGAGGTCAAGAACCAGATCAGTAAACCGCTTACAATCTTATTCAATAAATCCTTAAGAGATGGTAAAGTTCCATCAGATTGGAAACGTGCAAATGTAACACCAATCTTCAAAAAGGGGGACAAGTCACAACCCGGAAATTATAGGCCAATCAGTCTGACATCAGTTGTATGTAAATTAATGGAGACAATCATTCGTGACAATGTGGTGAAATTCCTTGAAGACAACGATATAATAAAACCCTCACAACATGGTTTTCGTAATAAACGTTCATGTTTAACTAACTTATTAGACTTCTTCCACAATGTTTTTGACGCGTACGATGAAAGCAGAGCAGTAGATGTCATATATCTGGATTTTCAAAAGGCTTTTGATAAAGTACCTCATCAACGATTGCTTAATAAACTAATGACTCATGGTATCTCTGGTAGCATTTACAATTGGCTTCTGGACTGGCTCTCTGAACGTAAGCAGAGAGTAGTCTTAAACGGTGTCTCCTCTCAATGGTTAAACGTAAAAAGTGGCGTACCACAAGGCTCAGTGCTTGGTCCTGTCTTATTCTTGATATATGTTAATGACATAGATGATGGGATCACTTGCAAAATATCGAAATTCGCTGACGATACGAAAATTCTCAGCAAAGTAACTACGACAATTGACAGAGAAGTCTTACAATCAGACCTAGATCGACTAACGTCTTGGGCCAATAAATGGCAAATGAAATTTAACGTTGAAAAATGCAAGGTACTACACATCGGAAGAAATAATGATCACGTTCAGTACTCAATGAATGGTAAATCACTTTCTACAGTAAACAAAGAAAAAGATCTGGGAATCACAATATCAAACGATTTAAAGCCCTAGTCAACATTGTTCAGAGGTAGTTAAAACTGCTAACAGATTGGTCGGCTTTATTGGGCGTACTTTCGAAAATAAATCAGAAAAAGTCATATTAAAACTGCATAATTCACTAGTACGACCCCATCTTGAGTATTGCGTACAGTTTTGGTCCCCATATTACAGAAAGGACATTGACAAACTGGAAAGAGTCCAGCGAAGAATAACAAAAATGATTCCAAGGCTGAAAAATAAACCTTATGAAGAAAGACTTAAAGAACTAAACTTATTCAGCCTAGAAAAACGAAGGATGCGAGGGGATTTAATTGAAATGATCAAGATAATCAAAGGATTCGATAATATCAATGCAGAAGATTACATTACTTTTGATCGATCAAATATAACAAGAAGACGTCATTCTTTTAAGATTACTGGTAAAAGATTCACATCAAACGAAGCCAAGCACTTCTTTTTCAATCGGATCGTTAACGTTTGGAACTCCCTGCCCGCTAATATCGTCGACAGTAAAACAATTACTACGTTCAAAAATAGACTTGACAAATATTTAGAAGCCAATCCACAACTAAAATACTATCCGTTAACGTAGCAAACTTTGAGTAAGTTCATCCTGATGTACCTAACTTACGAAATGTCGATTCAAAAGACGTCGCTAGTGGCCTGACATCGCTTGCCAGGAAGTAGTGGTAACAGTAGTGGTAGTGACAGTATGGTCTTGGTTGGCCTTCCTTTCTCTGCCAGCCATGGCTGGGGAGAGAAGCCTTCACCCTTACTATCCTGTATCCTTCACTCTAGAGTA
>JAPQNM010001195.1:70000-104852 GCA_029783475.1 Metacarcinus magister | reverse complement strand
TTTTGTTTTGCTTTTGAGGCTTATGTCTTTTAATATTTATATGTATATGCCTTTTTTTCTTATATATATATATATATATATATATATATATATATATATATATATATATATATATATATATATATTTGTAGGACTATGTTCTTATGCTTTTAGTTGCACAATATCTTCATGTAAACATGATTTTTATCTAGTGCTTTCCTGCCCTGATGTTATTCCTTTTGCTATTTCCTGCCCTTCCGTGCGGGCATTATGTCTTAATTTTTTTATATGTATGTGAGGACACATTAGGTGTGGCCGAGCGTTGTATTAGCCTAAATATGCCTACATGGTAACACTATGTTATGCTTCCCGCCAAGATGCTCCAGGCGATGCTTTCCCGGAGTCAGTCGGCGCTTGCCCTCTGTGGCGCCAACACACCCAGTCAGCTTGGTGCATGCCCACAGGCAACACCCTCGATGCCACTCTGTATTTAGGCTGTAAGCAAGGACATTATTAAAGTATTTTGTGAGAACTTGCTTATTCCATCACCTTTTACAAGGGAGAAAGGGATTCAACCGAATCCCACCAGCACAAGTGGTACCAGCGGTGTACCTGCAACATATGGTACCAGCGGTGCACCAGTACAGTGGTGAAGAGTGGTTTGACTCCGAGCACCCGGTGAAGTTCTTTCATCATCTGGGACGTGAACTGTGTACCACGATCTGGAAGTATTTCTCGGAGAATGCCTACTCTGGAAAATATTGTCAACAGAACTTCAGCTACAGAAATGGAGGGGACATCCTTCAACGGTACAACTTCAGGGAGAAGTCTATCAGTGTAAGTAGGTACTTGTGTCCTGAGGTTGGAGGGGAAAGTGGTCCTACTATATCAACAGCCACTCTAGCGAAAGGTTCAGTAATTATAGAGAGTTGTTTCATTGGCACGAGCTTAACTTTGCCTTAAACGGACATCTGTTGACATGTGTCACAAGACTTGCAAAATGTCCGTATGTCGGACCACATACCTGGCCAATAAAATTGATCGCTGATCTTCATTCCAGTCTTGCGATGGGAGAGATGTCCGGCTAAATGACTTTCATGGGCGACAGTCAACACTTGCCGACGGCATTCTGCTGGAACAACCAATATTTTCTTACCCAAGGTGTTTCTGCAGGTGTAAAAGCGACAGACTATGTAGTACAATCCGTTGTGGAGCTCGTAGGTGAAGGATGATCCATTACGGGTTATTTCCTCCTCACCGGTAACTGCCTTGTTCCTTACAGTTGAGAGGGATGTACACGAGGCCTGCAAACGTGAAAAATCTTCAAGTGTTATAATTAAGGGTTCGATGTTTGGCAGAGCAAGAAGGCGTATCTTCCAAGCAGCAGCGCGCGTTTGAACAGCTTGTACTTATTCTACAACTGGAGATGAGATAACAGACGAAGGGTCATTTGACGGGCGTGTTCCTTCAACGTTGCCTATGAGGACACTGCAAAGTTTGATTTGGGGCACGAACAGCGTCGACCCATCCATCATAATACGGGCAACGTATGTATCACCTTACCAAAGTGAAGTGATCAACAACAGGAACCTTCCGACAGCTCGATACGTCAACGTCAATCAAGGCTTCTTTAGATACCAGAACGCATGTGCATCCGGTGTCCCGTACGATGGTGGAGACTCTGGAGCCGTTAATGGTACCTGAAGTAAAATTCTGCTGGGTTGAAAGCTTAGAAAAACAAAACCTAACTTTTCCAATACTCTTATGTTCCCTGTGGCTGCTTTGGCCTGAAAAGATAAGGAATTTGAGGGCAATTAGGCCTCTTCCCCACAGTTGTGACACTTTACTGTTGATTTCCGAGCAGTGGGTGGAGATAATCGTTGCGTCGCTGGCTGGTCACTGATGTTAAGTATTTTGCTGCGCTCAGGGGTTGTGTAACCTTTTGGGTAAGAGTTGTGAATAGCAGCCCAGACGTCTGCTTTGTTAACGGCGTCGTGCAAAGATCTGACGTTATTTTCCTTCAGGAACATGCGAAGCTCTAGAGTAAGAGATGCTATAAACTGGTCAAGTATGACGAAACACTTTAATGCCGAGAAATTACGCTGTATTCCACTAGAGTCGAATCAGTGGTCAAAGAGTCGACCTATATGTGTAGAAAACTGTTGGTATGCTTCACCAACACCAATTTTTCCAGATCGAAAAGTACTGCGGTAATGGTCTAAAGTTCGATGAAAGCACTTTAAGAGAGAGCATATTTGAGTTCTTCATAGATCGCAGTTATTTCATCAGGTAAGGTTACATACACATCTGCCAGCTTACACGTCAGGAGGTTTCCTAATCGGACAGCAAGAGCACTCATGTCGAGGTGAAGCAAGGAAGCAATGCGTTAAAAACAGGTGAAGTATGTTGCAAGGTCTTCACCTTCTCTGTATAAAGGTAAAGTGGGACGAGAAACATTATCAACTAAGGGAAAGAATCTGTTACTAACTAGTGTTACCTGCAGTCTCTCCTTTCTTCTGCTGCAGGGTCAGGGTGTGCTGGCGTTCCTTCTCTCGTTCTTCTCGTTCTACTTCCTTTTCTTTTTTCTTTCCGTTCCTTTACTCTTTCTTCTCGCTCTACTTCTTCCTTTTCTCTTCTTTCTCTTCGTTCTCTCTCTCGTTCCTCTCGCTGTAGGGCTTGTTCTGTGCTGACAAATTGCTCGAGATCATCACCATTATAGCCTAGTTCTCGACCAATGGTGATGAGATCTTGAATAGTAGACATGGTAATACAAAATGTAAGCAAAGGAAGAAAATGGAGGTTTGCAGGAACAGAGAAAGACAACTCGCAAAGCACGAAACAAATATGTAAAAATAACCAATCCTCCAGTAGTAAAGAATAACCAACAAGGTTGGTAAAACTATGTTAATGTCACTAACACAGGATCCAGCAAGGACAATGTCAGAGAAATCACATTCGCACCTGACCAAAACAGATCTAAAGCCCACAAGAGACGCACCTGACAAACAGGGATTTAAAGTCCCAACAATCAATCATCAAACACTTACTTCGGAGCCTTGTGACTGACAGCAAGATAACAACCCGACACACAACGATGATTGCAAGTAACCAACCTCCTCGACTCCTGGATGCTGACGAGGCTGTGCTGGCGGAGGAATCCTGGCGAGGTCGCCAATATGTAAGGGACTGTAGCTCGGAGGCGCAGGTGGTTGTCTCGACAAGAGTCCCTCTTTTTGTGGCCAGATATTCACTCCTTAATAAATTCACAGTAACTCGCAGGAGACGAGTCAAAGGTAACACGTTTGGAGGTTGGAGATTATATATATATATATATATATATATATATATATATATATATATATATATATATATATATATATATCAACAACAAATGAAATCACTGGCTGCTCAACTAAGCTGCTGCACGAATGCTTACAAAGATAGTTGTGAAAGCTCCGAGATGGCCGAGTTCCTACCAGCCGTAGAGTTTAACTAGCGGCGGTGAGGTAGGAGCGGCGGCGCCTGGGGCCGACAGGTGGCGGCGGAGGACCGGCGCAGGCAAAGTCCAGCCCGACAGTACGGGTGAAGATGCGACAGGACTATCCCCCGCTGAGTGAGCAGTAGGTGTATTAAGGACGTGGCTCAGAGTCCAGTAACGACCAATGTAGCAAAAGGGAATGCGGGAGGAGAGGCCAAATGGAGGACGGTAGATGGCAAGATCTTAAGGCGGTCTCGAGTCCTTGAGTGTTCTGGCTCGCACTGCAGCTTACCCGTGGGGGCGACTCCGTTTTGAGTCGAGACAAGGTAGTGAAGCATGGCAAGAGCTACGAAACAATGGTCGAATTAGTAACAATTGAAATAAACCCTATCCCCTAATTACTTGAACAACGAAGCCGAGGTGAAACGAAACAAATAACAGAAAAAGAACCCAACCCTGTGAGGTTAACAGTAATTAACGTCTATTCCTTGGCAGAGACACATATAACACCTTGCTCGTATTAAATTTTATTAGCAGAGTCAGGCTTTAAGATAGGATGCTCTAAAACTGTATCTTTATCCTGTAGAGATACTACGATCTATGTTAAGTAGTTATAACTCTTCTGTAAATTGGAACCTTGTATAAATATATCAAAAATATATATAAAAAGAGACAGAAAAAGAGAGAGAGAGAGAGAGAGAGAGAGAGAGAGAGAGAGAGAGAGAGAGAGAGAGAGGAGAGAGAGAGAGAGAGAGAGAGAGAGAGAGAGAGAGAGAGAGAGAGAGAGAGAGGAGAGAGAGAGAGAGAGAGAGAGAGAGAGAGAGAGAGAGAGAGAGAGAGGAGAGAGAGAGAGAGAGAGAGAGAGAGAGAGAGAGAGAGAGAGAGAGAGAGAGAGAGAGAGAGAGAGAGAGAGAGAGAGAGAGAGAGAGAGAGAGAGAGAGAGAGAGAGAGAGAGAGAGAGAGAGAGAGAGAGAGAGAGAAGAACCAAATAATTATATAAAGCTATGAAAAGATAACAGTGCTGGTGGTAATGGTGATGGGGGTTGGCTTTCCTCGCAGGGCAAACTATTATAATTTCCTATTCTCTTTATTGTCGTCCGTTGCTTATCGTTTTTTACTTCAAGATCAAGGATATTATGTGATTACTACTCTCCGTGTAATGAGTGAGTACGACTTTCATCTTGTCATTTAGTCTTTATATGCCTGCCGGAAGGTTAGTTTTATCTTTGTTTCCGTTTGTAATTTATATCGTAATTAAACATGTGTACACACTTATAATCTAACATATGACATACCAATTTTTTCCATCTATATAGTAATTATGTGTGTGTGTGTGTGTGTGTGTGTGTGTGTGTGTGTGTGTGTGTGTGTGTGTGTGTGTGTGTGTGTGTGTGTGTGTGTGTGTGTGTGTGTGTGTGTGCGTCTGTGTGTGTGTGTGTGCGTGTGTGTCTCTGTATGTGTGTGTGTGTGTGTGTGTGTGTGTGTGTGTGTGTGTGTGTGTGTGTGTGTCTGTATGTGTGTGTGTGTGTGTGTGTCTGTATGTGTGTGTGTGTGTGTGTGTGTCTGTGTGTGTGTGTCTGTGTATGTGTGTCTGTGTATGTGTGTCTGTGTATGTGTGTCTGTGTATGTGTGTGTGTATGTGTGTCTGTGTATGTGTGTGTGTATGTGTGTCTCTGTATGTATGTATGTGTGTGTGTGTGTGTGTGTGTGTGTGTGTGTGTGTGTGTGTGTGTGTGTGTGTGTGTGTGTGTGTGTGTGTGTGTGTGTGTCTGTGTGTGTGTGTGTGTGTGTGTGTGTGTGTGTGTGTGTGTGTGTGTGTGTGTGTGTATGTGTGTGTGTGTGTGTGTGTGTGTGTTCCTCCCTTCACTTTGTCAGTCACCTTTCGTCTGCCACTTGTGTGTGCGCACGTGTGCGTATGTGTGTTTTTGTGTGTATAATTACCTTAACACTCATAGCAACATTACACTTCAACACACACTCACTTACCGTGGTTACCGACCTTATAAAAGGCCGCTGGGTTATGTATTGAGGCTAGAAATCGGGCTAATAGAGTTGTTTTGTGAATCCAGGTCAAAGAAGAATTTCGTAGCTGCGGTGTCGGATCAACTTTATTGATTCAACCTGTCAAAAACATTCAAATAAAACTCTCCACCAAAAAGTCAATAAATAGTGCACCAATAACAAACCAATTAAACTAAAATATGTACTCACAACATGACCGCAAGTCTTCTAACATACACCTGGATAACACTAGAAGGCCCATTTTGGCCATC
This sequence comes from Metacarcinus magister, assembly GCA_029783475.1. NCBI lineage: Eukaryota > Metazoa > Arthropoda > Malacostraca > Decapoda > Cancridae > Metacarcinus > Metacarcinus magister. The sequence goes on along the minus strand of JAPQNM010001195.1, from coordinate 99,122 downwards.
AGCCATGGCATAGGCTATTAGGCCATTTAAGTTTAAATTTAAATTTATATTTTTTGTGTTTATTTTATTAATTTTAATTGATTTAATTTTTATTTGTTTATTTATTTATATATCTGTTTATTTTATTTTATTTAATTATTATTTTTTTTTTATTAATTTTATATTTTTATACATGAAAATGACAATATACATTCATACAATTTCAGTCAGGCATCATGTACACACATTCATACTTGGGAGCCTGAACCTAAAGCAAAAACTAAAGTCATTAGTCATGGGAGGTGAGGGACAAAAATGGTACATACATACAATGGAGGAGGATACGTACGAATACGTATTTAAAGTAAACATGGGGATTAATTGACATTCACGCCAGACACATAATACATACAATCATTCATATCAAAACATATTTATTACAAAAAAAAAAGTGCAGTATATACATAGTGGTAAAATAACAATAAACATTGGAATATACAAGTAAGTCATAACTCTTTGATTAAATTGGTCTCGGCCAGGAAAATCATCAGGCTATCGACCACATCCGGATGCTGGTCACCCAGAAGGGTGGTCTGCGTCATCGGAAGGCGGCGGGCCTCACAGAAGGCTGCGAGGGACCGTCGCGCCTCCCGATAACGCACACAGTGAAGCAGGATGTGGTCGATAGAGAGGGTAGTATGGCAGGTGATGCATTGGGGTGGGAAGGCGTGGGCAATGTAGGGGAGCATGTGGGTGGCTAGGGTGCAGCCCATCCTGAGGCGTGCGAGGACCACCTCCTGACGCCTTGTGGGGCGGTTGGAGGAAGCCCACTCGCCCAGGATGGGTTTTACTGTGTGAAGATGGAGGTTGTCCCAGTGACTTTGTCACAGGAGGAAAACTGATGATTTTGCAGCCGAGAGACATGACTGCAGATCTCGACGGAGGTTCCACGCTCCCTCGAGCTCTGCAGTGGACCTAGCCAGCATGTCAGCCTGCTCATTCCCGTAAATACGCGAATGACCAGGCACCCAATACAAAGAGAAAGACTTACGGCGTGAATTTAGCTTATTAATAATGTTGCCTTGGATTTCATTGGCATCCGTGCGCCCGGACTCTATCGCCTGAAGGGCTGACATAGAGTCCGTGAAAATGACAATTACGTTATGATTTGCATTTAGTGCATAATCTATGGCTTTATCAATAGCAAAAAGTTCTGAGGAAAACACCGATGTATGGGAAGGTAGTCGGAACCTGAGGGCACATTCACACGACCAAACACTAGCACCCACACATTCACTCGACTTGGAGCCGTCAGTGTAAAGGTGGAGGGAGGGAGGCAGGCTAGCGACGAGAGCCCGGAAGTGATGACATATCTCCACTTCGGTCATGGCAGGCTTGTGTTGGGGAAGCCATTTTGTAGCGATGGTGGCTTTGGGCTCCCAAGGGGCTTTTGTTGGTTGCACAAGCTGGTCAACACCGTCAAGGTCCACTTCACACTTCTGGCATATAGTGTGAAGTCGGACAGCTAGTGGATGGTGTCGACCAGTGTGGAGGTGGTGGTGCTGTTTGATTACAGTAGCTGCCATGAGACCAAGTGGAGTCTTCCGGGCCGTTGACAGGCCGTATGCCAGTAGTAGGCCGTCACGTCGCACACTCAGTGGTGGTATATTTGCCTCCACCTCCAAACGCCCCACGCGTGTACACCGCAGGGCTCCAAGACACATTCGCAGACATACATTCTGAAAAACATCCAGCCTCCTCAGTGTTGCGTCCGACGCAGACCCATACACCGGTGAGCCATAGTCTAAGTGAGAACGAATTAAGGACTTGTACACCATTAATAAAGATTTTCGGTCTGCTCCCCATGAAGTACCTGATAGGTATTTTAGGACATTGACTTTTTTATGGCAACGAACTAACAAATTATTTACGTGTGTTTTCCAATTGAGTCTGCTGTCAAAATGCAGACCCAAGAATTTAACTGAATTTTGAAATGGTATCGGTTGGCCTTGAAGAGAAATATGCAAAGCAGGAATTTTACGTTGCGTGAAAACTACACCGATACACTTTGGAATAGAAAACTTAAATCCCCACAGAGAGGCCCACTGTTGGACGGAGTCATGAGCAATTTGAATCCGTCCAGCCGAGAACTGCGCGTTTGGCGACGAATGCCATAACGCACAGTCGTCAGCGTAGAGCGAGTATTTAAGATTTCTTGGGACAGGAGTTGATGGCAGAATATCATTAATCATAACACAAAATAAAGTAGGACTAAGAACACTACCCTGTGGCACCCCATTTTCCTGGACATAAATGTCCGAAAATACGTTACTGGGAAGCTTGACAGAGAAAGTTCTGTCCTGTAAGAAATTATAAACAAAAATAGGTAAGTTACCTCTTAAACCGTGAGCATGGAGTTTCATGAGGATACCGTGTCGCCATGTCATGTCGAAGGCTTTGTGAATGTTCAAGAACACTCCTATCATGAATTCATTTTTGGCGAAAGCCTCTGAAATACAATGCTCCAGGTGCATTAAGTGGTCCATCGTGCTTCGGTATTTACGAAAGCCCGATTGTTGACCACTTAACACACCTTTTGCTTCTAAAACAAAAAGCAGCCTTTTGTTAATCATACGTTCCATGACCTTACAGAGACAACTCGTGAGCGCAATAGGACGAAACGCACTGGGGTTCGTAAGGCGACCAGTCTTTTTGGGTATTGGGATAACGTGAGCAAAATGCCAAGATTGGGGGAAAGTATGAGTGGTCCAGATTCTATTGTAAAGGGAGAGTAGTTTAATGAGTGAACTAGACCCGAGATTTTGGAGCATACTGTAAGATATTTGATCTGGACCAGGACTGGAGCCTTTACAGGATTTCAGGGCAAGGAGGAGTTCATCCGGCGTAAACTCTGAGTTGTAGTCAGTGTTTACGCCTCCTGTGGCAAAGTTTGGGACTGTTTGTTCTGCTGCCTCCTTCCGGGGAAGGAAGGCAGGGTGAAACGAGGCGGAGCTACTCGCCTGCTTAAATTGCCGGGCTATGACATTGGCAATGGCTGGGGGGTGTGTCTGTCACATCCCCGTTGTTGATGAGTGTGGTTATTGGGGTTGTGGTTTTTTTCCCGCTAAGGACATGGACCGTGTTCCAGACCTGTCCTAGCGGGGTTGTGCGGTTTATCAATGAAGTATACTCTCTGAAAGAGCCCCTCTTAGCTTGAAGGATGACTTTTCTTGCCTGAGCCCTTGCCTTTTTATAGGCCATGAAATTAGCTTGACTGGGCTGCTGGCTGAAATACCTGTATCGCCTATTACGCTCACTAATTGCTTGTCGGCAATCCGTTGTCCACCAAGGAACTCCATGCTTTGTGTGAATTGTAGAAGTTTTCGGAATACATGCCTCAGCGGCGTGTAAAATGGATTGTGTTGCGTTACTAACCATTGTGTCAGTGTCCTCGCCAGATATATCCACATCGGCGATCACACGGAAGGTTGCCCAATCTGCTCTTTTAAAATTAAATTTAGGTGGAGGAGGGGTAGTGGCAACGTCGCATGCATAAGAAATGCAGATTGGTAGGTGGTCACTTCCGTGTGAGTCGTCGCTGACATTCCAAGAGAAGTCAGGGAACATATTTGCCGAGGCCAATGACAGTTCAATGGCAGTCGCGTTACCAGTCCGATCGTCTACACAAGTCGCACAACCATCGTTCAGAAGACAGAGGTTTGTCTGTAGGAGAATGTTAACAATCTGTTCCCCGCGTACACTTGACACCTCACTGCCCCATTGCTGATGATGGGCGTTAAAGTCGCCCAAAACCAGCGTCTTGCCTGGAAGCTGGTGAAATAACGACCTTAAGTCATCATCAGCAATAGGCGTATTGGGAGGCAAGTAGAGAGAACAGATAGCCAGATACGTGCCATTGAATTTCACTCTGCACGCGACTGCCTCCAGAGTGGTATCCAACGTCACTTCTGTGTGTGATAGTGTTTTATGTGTGTAAACGGCCACGCCGTGACCGTCGTGTCTTCTATACGCATGGTAGTGTTTTAGTACTGAAGGATCAGGATGATCCTCCAGCATCGTCTCTTGTAGGTAAATAACGGACGACCTGTGTAAGTTCACTAAAAGTGACAACTATGGAAGTTTATTCCGAATACGTAATGGTTTAAGAGTTATGGGAGCGGCCGTGGTTCTTAGTTTTTTTGCGCTCGGGGGCGCTAGCCGGGGACCTCTCTCGGCTCTTGCCAGAGGAGATCTGCATGGCTTCATCTATGGTTAACTCCCCGGAGCTGGTCGAGAGGGAGCGAGCGTGAGAGCCCCTCCTCGAAGGCGCGGGAGCCGCGAGGACATGAGAAGAGGAATTGCGTTCTAAAGTGGTATAATTACATTTATTATTATCCTTGGCGTTCTTTCCTTTCTTTGGTGGAGTGGTAGAGACAGCAGAGGCATATTTGGTTGTAGTGGAGGAGGAGGATGAGGTGGAGGAAGAGGAGGGGGAGGAGGATGTGGCAGGTGTGATTGTGTTTTTGGTAGTAGGTGTTGGAAGAGCAGATGAGGTTTTCATAGGAAGGGAAACTGCTTGGGCAGGTGCAGCAGGCAGAGGCTCAGTCTGAATCGAAACAGACTTCATCACTGGACGCATCTGTACGCTTGCCGCGTATGAAACGCCTGGAGAAGGCGCAACGTGCGTCTCCTTCACTCGCTTCCTCGCGTCAAAGTACGAGATGCCTTCGACTGCCTTAACGGTACAGACCTCTTTCTCCAGCTTCCAAGCAGGACAATCCCGCGAGAAAGTAGAGTGAGCTTCTGAACAGTTACGACACTTCTCTACCAATGACAAACACTGTTCCGACGAATGACCCTCGCAAGCACACTTACCACAGAAAGAGTGAACAGAACGACAAGCATTTCCGTGATGGCCATAGAGTTGACATTTGAAGCACCGAAGAGGGTTTGGAATATAGGGACGAACGGGAACCCGCTCGTATCCTACATCCACTCTGTCGGGCAACTTGGCAACAGAAAAAAGTTAAAGTGACTGAAGCAGTGTTCCTTCTCGCACCGTCAACGAATTTAGTGATCTTTCTAGCCCCAATAACGCCCTGGTCATGCATGTTATCAACGATTTCATCTTCCGTCATATCCGCAAAGTCGCGATGGGAGGCAACCCCCCGACACGAGTTCATGGATACTGGGATCGAAGCTTCAATCTCAATTTCATGCATGCGTCGTAGCTTCATTAGGGAAGTGACTTGTTTTGCGTTAAATGTTTCGACTAACAGATCTCCGCTTGCAAGTTTTTTAACATTGGCAACAGTACCAATATTTACATCTATAACTTTTCTAATTATAAAGGAATTTACAGTGGATAGGCGGGTCTGGGTCTTAGATTTCAAAGTCACAAATGTCGCTTGGTCAGGGGTGATGGGGCGTGTGGTTGTCGGGGGTGGTCGGTCAGGACCCTCCCTCCCCCTGGAGGGGGGAGTGGGGGAGGCGGCCTCAGCCATGGGGTACACCCCCCTCCTACTGGAGGGGAGCGGGACACAAGCGGGAGGACGCCAGGGAGGAGTTTCCTAGAGTCAGATTGTTTTGCCAAACCACTCTAGGGGGGCCGATCGGTGTTAATTCACCCCAAAAGCACGCTCACTGAGGCGGACACTCCGTAGGTGAGGGAGGAAAGACAATCTGACAACCTGACAACAGACACTTACTGTTGTCACTAAGGTGAGGACAATGAGGTAACAAAACTCAGTACATGGGTAGAGGGACACCTATATTTATTTAGCTAAGTCCTAGACCTGAAGGGCAGTCAAAATATATTAAGCACCCGAAGGTGCAAGACAAGGGCAGCAGGACGACGTGTACTCAGTACCGTGTCTGGGCTCAGTCTGCCACACCCAGCCACAGTTATCACTTATTATTTCCTTTCAGCTCGCGTGTCGTAAGCCTAACCGTGCTTAAATTACTAACTAGTGATAAACCATCATTCAGTGATAATTAAATATTACATCCAAAAACTCTTCCAATAGACGTTAAATAACAAATACATTTATACCTACATACATATACATAACAAATATAATAATACATAGACATATACATAACAAATACATTTATACATAGACAACAGAACAACCCGAACAATACAAAATGTTCAAAAGAGTACCGCCCACTCCCCGATGGTTACATATAAATAACTCTGTAACTAGCTAATAGAACTGCGGTAAGCATATTGTGATTTTCACCAAAATCACAATACAAGTGTGTTAGGATTCATTGCTAGGAGTACTAAAAGTAGAAGTGCTGAGGTTATTCTGAAGTTGTATTTGGCGTTAGTCAGACCTCACCTCGACTATGCAGTACAGTTTTGGTTCCTGTATTATAGAATGGACATATGATTGTTAGATTCAGTGCAGAGAAGGATGACCAAAATGATAGAGGGTATTCGTACTTCTAGTTATGAGAGGAGACTGAAGCTTTTGAAATTACACTCACTGGTGAGACGTAGAATAAGAGGAGATCTAATTGAAGTATTTAAGTGGGTGAAGGGTTTTAATAAGGGGAATATAGGAAAGATTCTTACGGTCAATAATCAGGATAGAACAAGAAGTAACGGATTCAAACTGGAAAAATGTAAATTTAGGAAAGAGATATGTAGAAATTGGTTTACAAATAAGATTGTGGATGATTGGAATAGCCACAGTCAGCAAATAGTTGGTGCACAGACGATAGGGAGTTTTAAAAGAAGACTAGACGGCTTTATGGATAGGGATGGGAGGTGGATGTAGGTAATAAGGGAGCATTGGAGTAACAGGAACTACCTCGTGTAGGCCTCTAGGCCTTTTGTAGCTTCCTTATATTCTTATGTTCTTTTCAGTCATCTCATTTTCCTTATTGCTGTCTGAACGCCAACCTACTTAATGATGGAGTAAGTAATCATCCTCATTATATAACGACTTCTGCATGATTAATTACTTATATTGTCATTTCCTGTTTTTGTTTAACTCAAAACCTGGCCGCTGATTGTTCTTCTTTTTCCATGACTATAAATTAATTTTTAGATGAAGCACAGCATGAAATCTACAACAGTTACATCAAAATGTTCTTTTTTTACATAATCCTACTATGGCAGAAACATTTGTTTTCCCTGTGACTCTCTTGTACAATGTAGCATCGAAGTTTGCCTTGCTTCCTCCTGTTGGTGTTAAAAATGACAAACAAGTATGTTTCCTCCAAACGTTTTTTCACTAGTAAGGAGGATGTATTGGTGAAAGTAGGTAGTGTGTTGGATTATAGCTGTTACACCTGAGCTGTTGTGAGATTGCTTGTTGTGGGAGTTGGTCCGATCTAAGAAATGTAAGTATGGTGCAGGTGTTTAAGGATGTACAAGGTCGAACCAAAATTAACTTGGTGGTGTGTTGGCCAGTACGAGGTAGAACAGTGCCAACGCTCACCTTAGCAGCAACAGTACTTAAGTTGGTTTAAGTTGTGCATGAGTTACAAGTTGTGGGTACAGTGAAACAATGTTGTCTAGACGGCACCATTGTGAGTCAGGGGTGAATACTGGTACTGTCTGGTATTAGGACTTTTATATTTTGGTTTGATAATTGTGGCTTATTCATATATGCATGTTGTATATATGTGTACAAATATATATATATATATATATATATATATATATATATATATATATATATATATATATATATATATATATATATACTTATATTATATATATAAGGGTTTCCAAGTACTTATTCCAAGGGTGTCAAATCAGCGTAATACGGGTGGAGGGCTGAGCCTACATGCGCCACTGGTTATACTTTTCCTGGGTATTCTATTATTACTATTATATGTGTTATTATATATGACTTATTACCCGTTTTCCTTAATATTCCATTATTACTATTACTTGTTATTCTATTAATTGTGTATTTGTTACACCATTTCACTCCTGTGTATTCGCCTACTAATATTATTATTACATGTCGATATGATTGTTGGGCGTATTATCATTATTATGGCAATTAGCTTTCACATTGACTATAATATATTATCCATTGTAGGTGTTGGTTTCTTTGTGAACCAAATTACATAGGAATATAGAGTCGTAACACACGCTAAAGCTGCTCGTAGCTGCGGGCACTCATCTCCCGTCACATAGGCCTTTGAGCCTGTGGTGGAAATTAATCCGTTAGCCGGGACACAGGGCCACTGTGACATCTGACTTTCCACAGTTTACCTTCCCCAGGCTTCCCTAGGTACCCATTAGATGGGGGAAGAATCTGCGGATAGAGGAGAAATGTATATATTGGATAGTTTAGACTCTAAAAGCAGAGAGAGACAGAAAATGCGCGGGCGCCACACACGCGCGCTTGCGTGTGTCTGTGTGGTTTACTTAATGCTAAGTGTGTTGAAAATGAGAAAGTCGTGCTTATGGGTGATCTGAATGCACGAGTTGGAAACCCATATATCACTGATCCTGATGGTGGTGTGAAGGATGACACAGTGAATAGCCACGGTAGGCTTTTGATAAAATTGTGTAATAACTGTGATATGGTCGTGGTTAATCACCTTAGAGAGAAAGACAACAAATTTGGGGGTAACCTCTCATTCAAGAAAAAAAAGTATTTGGATCTCAGAAATCGATCTGTGTGTGGCAAAGAGTAGTGTTGTTCCCTATATCAAGTCTTTAAATGTTAACCTGTCAATAGGGGGCTCAGATCACGCACCTGTGTGTGCGATACTAGGTACTAGCAGTGTGTCAAATGACCCCAGCCATACTCTTGGAACGCTCTGCCAGGTTGGGTGAGCACTACAAACCTGCAGATTGCCAGGTATTAAAAAGAAGCTGTAAATATAGTTCTGTGGATTTGGATATGTTTACAAGGTTTATGGAAAATACCACATCCCCTAACATAAATGCAGTGACTCTCAAGGAGGTCAACACTGTGATATCAGTAGGCTGTGAGACAGTGAACCGGGTGGCGAAACGGTGCTTTAAGCAGAATCAAAGTGACGTAGTAGTAGATGAAAACATATCACGTTGGCAAAGACTCTTGGACATTAACGATGCTAAACAAATATGGTCAGCTGTGAACTGGAAGGGTAGTATTGACACGAAGGAAGAAAAGTCAAGACCAGATGACGATCAATTTCGACAGCACTTTGAAAGCATGACGTGGAGCATGACGTGGATGAGCGTGTTGATCTAAACTCTGCCCCGTCTATCCCAGTATTGGATGACCCGTGCACGCCAAGGGAACTTGACACTGTAATCTCTAAGTTGAAAAAGAACAGAAGCTACATAGGAGTATGTCCAGGTCTTGTCAGTACACTTCCGGAAAACTGGTTGATGTTTATTTTGTATGTATTCAATATAGTTTTTATTGGCATGTATCCCTTATCATGGTGTACCAATAAGTTATTTGTTTTGTTCAAGTGTGGTGAAAGGTTAAGTATAATAATAATTATAGAGGTATAAGTGTGATGGATACTTTGGCCAAAATGTATGATATGTTATTGCTGAACCATCTCTCTTTATGGATGAACATTGATAAGTGTCAAGCAGGCGGTCAAAGTGGACGTGGTTGCATAAAACAGATAATGGGATTAAGACTTTTGTGACTACTCAGTTTATAAGAAAGTTAAAGTTTGTTCTTTTTATAGATTTCAGCAAGGCATACGATAAGGTACCACGCAATAAACTTATCATGGTATTAAAACAATTGGGTTGTGGTAAAATAATGTTAAAGGCAATTAGCACGATGTATGAGTGTACAAAAGCTATCTTACGCTCAGCCGTAGTGACCACCACTACAGGAGTGAAGCAAGGTGCACCGTCAAGTTGTCTTTTGTTTATCATATATATAAACCAGCTGGTGAGGATGCTGCAGCGTGAGGTTGGTTTGGATGGTTTCTTAGGACATCTACACGCCCTCTTGTTAATGGACGATGTTGTACTTATCTCTACCTCACGGGAAAAGTGTATTAAGAAATTAAAAGTGGTTTTGAAGTATTGTGAAGAATATGGGATGGAAATTAACGAGAAGACGACAAAATTTTTGTGGTGGGTGGGAGCGTTGATTGATTTGATAAATTTATTACGCCGAAGCGCCAGACAATGGGTTAAATTCATGACAAGTATACGGCTAACAATACAACAATGTCTACACACACACACACACACACACACACACACACACACACACACACACACACACACACACACACACACACACACACACACACACACACACACACACACACACACACACACACACACACACACACACACACACACACACATACATAAATCAGCAGAACACAGAATCACACAAAAAAGGCACATGCCACGTAGGGCACGATAAACTATTTATACCCACCAAAACGAGGGTGGCGTAACAAGATGTTCTCCAAAACATTGTGGTCTAGTAGTTGTTTACAAACCACATCATGTGGTTGGCCTTGGGGCAGCAGGTGACGGACAGTGGGGCAGACCAGGCAGTAGTGTTGTAGTGTGTTGGCTCAAGGCGCGGCGCACAGCCGACACTCTGTGAAGGAAGGCTCGCCTTCCACCCCGGCAATCTGCCACGGTGGCCGGTAGCCCAGCCGCAGACGGGCAGAGACAACGTTGTGTCTCCGAACCATGAGGCCCTGCCGACGGTACGAGTATTTGTGGAGGCAAACAGACTCGTAGTGGAGGATGGTAATGCTGTAGGGCCTCTCTGCATCCCTGCGGCGCCGTACAGGGAGAAGAGCAGCGGAGCGGACTCTGGAGAGGTAGCACGTCAGGGAAAGGGGGTAGATGGCAAGCTTCCTTCGCGAGTCTGTCAACTGTATCATTGCAATTTAAACCCACATGAAAAGGAACCCCCCAAAAAATAATATTTAAGTTACGGCAACACATTAAAGACAACAAAGATAGAATTTGATGAACAACTGTAGGGTGTGTGGGCTGAACACTGGAAAGGGACTGGAGGGCAGGCTTAGAGTCACAAACGATGACACCATTTACTCCCCGTTGACAAATAAGACTAACAGCATCAAGAATGGCATACAGTTCACATAATGTGGAGCTGGAGTGGTCACGGAGACGACGGCCAACCCAACCCCCTGGAGGTGGCTCCAGGTCAGGCGAGAAAACCGCGCCACCAGCCGCGCCATCCGCTTGCAGTGACCCGTCAGTGTAGAGGCGGTGTGGAGCAGCTATGGGGAACATCACTGTTGCTAAGTGTTCCAGAGCCAACTGTAGCTGTAGGGAAGGCAGGTCCGATTTGGAAGTGGGAGTGTAACTCACCTCAGGCATAAGCAGCATCCAGGGTGGAGGGCCTGGTGGTATGTCGGCTTCAAGAATATCCAGATTAAGGCTTTGGAGCATAGAGGAAACAGACTTGATAAGAGCACGTCCCGATGGCAGTAAGGGAGGGACGGGACAGTTCGGTCTAAGGCAATTCCTGATTAGCTGTGGGTAGTGAGGTGAAAGATGTGGGAAATGGAGGCACTTAACAGTGAGACAAGTAACATTTGAATGAATTCTTTCAACCAAAGGTGGTAGACACAACTCACGCTGCATGTTTACTATCCTGGTAGACATAGAACAGCCAGGAATTATTCTCATTGCTCTATTTTGAAATTTTTCTAAGGGTTCAAGAGCATTCCTAGGAAGTTGAATCAAGGCAGGAGAAAGGTAATCCACAACAGAGCGAATAAAAGCAATATAGATGGTCCTGGCCACAGGGATGGAGATGCCTGAACAATTGTTAGTGAGCCACTGAAGTGGAGTGAGTCGGTGTTGGAGGCGATCCAACAAGTCACGGACGAAGGGATGAGCTTGACGCCCGATGGGTAGAGCTACTGAAATTTTGACAGGTGCGCCCAAGTAACGGTATTGGGAGCATAGGGGAATGACAGTCCCTCCAATGGTGAAGTCCGGCAAGCCTTGAGGAGAGCGGCAAGAGAATATTCTGCTCTTATCTGGGGAAACAATAATACCACAGTGAGAGGAAGTCACAGAGAAGGATGTAAGAAACTGCTGGGTATCCCTTGGTGAAGTAGAATGAACACAAATATCGTCAGCATAGCAAGTAATAGTAATTCCAGGAATGTCAGGTAAAGAAGTAATCAATTTATGCATCAAAATGGTAAACACAAATGGACTGAGAACGCCTCTTTGAGGCGTACCGAGATGAAAACTGCGTGAATGACTGTACACACCACTGAAAAACACACGGGAGGTCCTGTTACTAAGATAGCCCTGAATCCACCGTAAGAGATTACCTTTCACCCCAAAGTCAACGAGTTGATCCAAAATGATGTCCCTATTAGCAATGTCGAAGGCACTTTGAAGGTCGATGAAGGCCGCCACACTGTCCCGGGAGAGGCGAGAGTACAAATCGACGAGGCAATGGTGTGTGTTGCGCTGGGGAAGGAATCCAAATATACGGGGAGAAAGGCGGTCTTGCAGACGGTACATAAGACGGTTTAATAAAATTCTTTCCATCACCTTACAAAAACAGAAAGTAAGGGAAATAGGCCTGAACTTGGCCGTGCCGGGCTTGGGGATGGGTATAATGGTGCTGCAGGTCCAGGCTCGTGGTACACAACCGTTTTGAAGGCAAAGGTTGTACAGGCAGAGAAGGGGGCTCCCGGGAACGCGTTGTAGCAGGCGTAACACTGTGTAGGTAATACCGTCATCGCCAGGGAACGTAGCTTTACCTCGAAAAAGAGCACGGCGCAGCTCCTCCTCAGTTATCTGCACTGTTTCATCGTCATCATCTTGTAACAGAGCTGATACCAGATGAAGTCGCCAAACAGGAGCACGGGAAAAAAGTGCATCTTGTATGTGGATGGGAAGACTAGCCAGGGTAGACTGTTCCGACCAAGCATTAACAAGTTGTTGGGCGTAAGCGTCGGGAGTGTGATGTCGGGCAGAGGCGGGCGTTTTCCTAACAACCCTACGGATAAGATGCCACATGGTAGTTACACTGGTCTGCTGGTTAATGCTGTCTGTGAAGCGCTGCCAAGACGTAGTGAATGCACACTCCTGCAATGCGACTAAAGCATCCCTGGATGTCTGGTAACGATGAAGCAGATCAGGAGTCGGGTTGGCTTGAAACAATGAACCATCACGTTCAGCCTCTTTCTTCGCCTCTTGAATACGTGCGTCAAGTGTCCAGGGGTAGGCAGCACGGCGATGTTGTAGGTGTGGCCGGGAGACATACAGCCTGTGAAAATCATGAGTGGCAGAGACAAGATCGGAGTATAACTGGTCAGGTGATGAAAGGTCAAAAGTAGGTAACACCCGAACCATGTAAGAGATGTAGTTAGGGCAATACTTAGGAGGCACAACAATACGTGAACGAGTAACAGGAATGGTAGGGTTAGCAGGCAGGGAATAATGAAAACGATGTGCGACGTGATCCGAGGATAAAGCTGGCACAGAGGAGCAAAGTACCCGAGACGCCATCAAGCCAGATGTCAGGACGTGATCCAAAGTATACCTCCGCGGGAGTGAGTGGCGCCTCCAGTGTCCCAGCGCGTTAGACAATGGCTGTGGAGATAGGAAAGAAGACGAACACCATTACGAGTATGAGAGCCAGAAAGATCACACAAGTCAGGATGCCGAGCATTAAAGTCTCTCATATACACCATGCCACGCACTGTAGGAGGAGTAAGAGCCTCAAGATTGAGTTTAACAGGAGCAGAATAAACATTGCATAGCTGAAGTACACCATCCACTAGTGAGATTTCAAAGAGCTGAAAGGTTGTGTTAGGATCAGAGGAGGTGCGGAGAAGGCGATGTGGCAATGAGCTATGTATGTAAGTCAAAAGACCATTCCTTACCAGATGGACGTATGGAACCTAACCTGCGAGGGAAGGAGATTGCCCAGCGGGGAGTGGCCGGCCTGGAAATGCTTCCTGAAGTAAAATAACACTTTGGTGATGACAAAAAACATAAGCCTTGAGTTGAGCAAGCTTGGCGTGACTGGTGATACCACAGACGTTCCAGGAGGTGACATCTAACTGGTGATTAAGAGCGAACCTTATGTTTTGAAGTAAGAGACCGGGAAGTGGAGGCAGACGAATGACCCGTAGAAGGAGACGGATCTGAAGAAGGCTGACAGAGTTTTTCAAGACTTGAAGCAATAGTATCCATTCTTTCGGTGAGGTTGGTGACAGCAGAGACGACTGCCTTCTGAGCCTCAACCATGGTGACGAGTTTGGTGTCGGAAGCGGCATGAGCAGCAACCAGCCCATCAATTCTGGCTTCAAGGTTGGTAAAGCGGTTCTCGAGAGCCTTACATCGTGCCATGAAGGAATCGATAGACTTACGGAGATCCATATCTGGAGGCGTGGCAGGAGTGGTGAGAGGAGCAGACTGGATGGCGAGTGGTGGCGGCGGTGGAGGATGCGCGGTAGCAGAGGCAGGAGTCGGGGACTGGCGTCGAGCGCAACCATGCCAAACGTTAACCCCCGGCTGTAAACAGCGTGGACACTTCCATCGAGACTTGTCCCCAGGAGGTGGGGACTCGGAGGTGGAAGAAATGGCTGCTGGAGGCAGTAGCTCCCTCTTGAAGGGGCACGTCCTGGAGTCATGGGCGGCCGCACACCAGCACACTTCGGCGAGGCTGAACAGTACTTGGAAATGTGGCCAACGCCCCAGCACCTGTAGCACCAAGGCTGGTCATTGTGTAGCTTCCGTACTTCATATGGTGGAAGGCAGGGGAGGAAGTCAAAGGAAATAACAGGTGGAGGTGGGTCGGGAAGACACCAGACAACAACAATGCGGCTAATGGGGGAACCATCCTGGATGAAACGACGGGCAGAGTACACACCAGGGTGTGTCTGAGCAAGACTGGGATCAACATCAACAGGAAAACGGGTGAGGATGTAGCTGGGGTATTTACGAGGCCTCTCGGGTGAATCTTGGGGAATGAGTGACAGAGACAGAAATTCACCAGACTTAACTCTGTCGATGATGTCTATACGTTGTCTGGATATATACACAAACCGAGAAGTGACAGAAGCCATCTTGACTTCGGCCAGGTCACGCTGCAGTTGGAAGGTCTTGGTAACTGCATGCAACCACCGCAGCTTCGTGTCCGTAGACGGGTTCCCACTGAAGGAGAGCTTGATGTAATCTTCTCTCGGAGGAAAGGCAGGGAGGTGGGACGAGGGCCGGGAGGGGGCACGGTTAGAAGCACTAGGGCAAGGCAGAGAAGGCTGAGCGATAACCACGTCGCATAGAGCCGAAGCACACTTGGCAGTTTTGGCAACTGGAGGTAAACAATCCACATAAAAGGAGTCAGCAGAGTCCTCCACGGGCCGCTTGTTAGAAGTGGATGAGGTGGACGACCGTAACTCATACTGAGGAAAGGGGGAACACTGACGGGGGTTGGACACGGACAGATCAGGCCAGTGATCTACCACAGGAGATCGGTCGTCGTCAGACAAGGCCAAATCGGCCTCCAAGCAAGAAGCAGTATCCAATCCTGAGCACTCCATCAAGCCAGGCAAGGCCTCGACGGGAAGGCAAACAAGCCCGTCAGAGCGTACTCGCAGCAACCCGTGACCACCTTAACAACTGTTAGCCGGTGAGACAGTCCAAGACTGCCAACACAGGTAGAGCAGATAGATGGCAGGAACGTCCACACCCAACCAAGGTTGAAACGGGACTGGGGTGGGAGCGTGGCAGACTCTCTCCCGTTATCAGTTCATGGCGTCACTGTCTCATATTCAAGTAAATACATGTAGTTAGGTGCTTGGTTTACGAATGATGGCAAGACAGACACAGTAATGAAGCTCCATGATACATCAAATGAGGGAACTGTAAATAAGTTTACGATATTTTGTGCTTCGAACACAGAAATGCCATTTACATTTAAGAAACAGGTGTTCGACGCAGCGATGAGCGGAGCCTTACTCTATAGTACCGAAACGTGGTTCACTAACAACCTTAAGAGACTACAAGTACAATACAATAAATTAGTTCGGAGCTTGTTGGGTGTGAGACCTAATACAAGCAGTGATTTGTGCTTGTTAAAATCAGGAATACATCCAGTAGAAGACATTATAATGATGAGAAGGTATAAGTTCTTAAAAACAAAGCTTAGTGTTGATAACTACGAGGAACCATTTACTAAGATATATGAGTTGTGTGGGCAGGTCAACACACCAGGGTATAGATTCCTCACACGCACAATACAACATGACCCTAATAATGATCCTCTATCTAAGATTGCATCACGTGTCACAATGAAACAAGATTCAACAAAATTTGTGTTTTATAAAACAATCCTTAACCCGTCACAATCTGTACACCAAGTTTACAAAAGCAATGAATGTATTCCAGATTATAAACGCCAAGCGTTCACAAGGTTACGTGTCATGTCTCACAGTCTCAAAGTTGAGAAAGGCAGATGGATTAGAACACCACCCGACTTGAGACTATGTACTACGTGTGAAAATAATGTTGTGCAAACAGAAGAGCACGTGTTGCTGTCATGCCCTATTTCACGTATCCTTAGACAGAAATATATGTTAAATTTCACAAATATGAAAGAATTGATGGACTGTAGTGATAAAGCGAAAGATTTATATTGTTTCATTCATGACGTTTTGAATATGTATAATTAGATATTTTTCTGGTCGTAGTAGAATGACTAAATTATAAGACTTTAAGGTTAAGATTATCATTTGGACAAAACATTCTAAATTATGATTATTCTTATGTTAGTGTAATTTTTTTTGTCAATAAACTGAACTGAACTGAACTGTGTGTGTGTGTGTGTGTGTGTGTGTGTGTGTGTGTGTGTGTGTGTGTGTGTGTGTGTGTGTGTGTGTGTGTGTGTGTGTGTGTGTGTGTGTGTGTGTGGGGGTAGGGGGGGGGGCGGTGTAGCAGTGTGAAGTGGGCAGTCAGGATAGAGTAGCCCGGGCAGAGGTGCGCATGCGTGTGATCACTAGCTCACAGCAGCCGGTGTGGGTTCACTCGAGGTACCCCTTGCACTCAAAGTCCTCCTCCCTCTGTGCGTGCGCGGGAGGCGATTTTGCTGCCAGCCGCACGACTCACTCTTCTGAGTGGGACTAAAAATTTGTAAACAATACAGTCGCACTGCTACTCTGATGATGAGTTCGGTAGATGATATATTCGGCTCATGGTTACCTGGGATGATTTGACTACTCAGATACATTATTTTCGTGTCCAATATTAAAATTTGTAAACAACACAGTCGCACTGCTGCTCTGATGATGAATTCGGTAGATGATATATTCGGCTCATGGTTTCCTGGGATGATTTGACTACTCAGATACATTAATTTCGTGTCCAATATTATTATTCTTACATGTTTTGTAATTACCAATCCTCTTCCAGGGCATCGGAGCAGCAGTGCGACTGTGTTGTTTACATTATTTTAGTCCCGCTCAGAAGAATGAGTCGTGTGGCTGGCAGTAAAATCGCCTCCCGCGCACGCGCAGTATAAGGGTGACTTTGATTGCAGGGGGTACCTCGAGTGAACCCACACCGGCATTGACGCACAGACTGAGCCCAGACACGGTACTGAGTACACGTCGTCCTGCTGCCCTTGTCTTGCACCTTCGGGTGCTTAATATATTTTGACTGCCCTTCAGGTCTAGGACTTAGCTAGCGTCCTCCTGCTTGTGTCCCGCTCCCCTCCTGTAGGAGGGGGGTGTACCCCATGGCTGAGGCCGCCTCCCCCCCTCCCCCCTCCAGGGGGAGGGAGGGTCCTGACCGACCACCCCCGACAACCACACGCTCCATCACCCCTGACCAAGCGAAATTTGTGACTCTAAAATCTAAGACTCAGACCCGCCTATCCACCGTAAATTCCTTTATAATAAGAAAAGTAATAGATGTAAATATTGGTACTGTTGCCAATGTTAAAAAACTTGCAAGCGGAGATCTTTTAGTTGAAACTCTTAATGCTAAACAAGTCACTTCCCTAATGAAGCTACGACGCATGCATGATATTGAGATTGAAGCTTCGATTCCAGTATCCATGAACTCGTGTCGGGGGGTTGCCTCCCATCGCGACTTTGCGGATATGACGGAAGATGAAATCGTTGATAACATGCATGACCAGGGCGTTAGTGGGGCTAGAAAGATCACTAAATTCGTTGACGGCGCGAGAAGGAACACTGCTTCAGTCACTTTAACTTTTGCTGTTGCCAAGTTGCCCGACAGAGTGGATGTAGGATACGAGCGGGTTCCCGTTCGTCCCTATATTCCAAACCCTCTTCGGTGCTTCAAATGTCAACTCTATGGCCATCACGGAAATGCTTGTCGTTCTGTTCACTCTTTCTGTGGTAAGTGTGCTTGCGAGGGTCATTCATCGGAGCAGTGTTTGTCATTGTAGAGAAGTGTCGTAACTGTTCAGAAGCTCACTCTACTTTCTCGCGGGATTGTCCTGCTTGGAAGCTGGAGAAAGAGGTCTGTACCGTTGAGGCAGTCGAAGGCATCTCGTACTTTGACGCGAGGAAGCGAGTGAAGGAGACGCACGTTGCGCCTTCTCCAGGCGTTTCATACGCGGCAAGCGTACAGATGCGTCCAGTGATGAAGTCTGTTTCGATCCAGACTGAGCCTCTGCCTGCTGCACCTGCCCCAGCTGTTTCCCTTCCTACGAAAACCTCATCTGCTCTTCCAACACCTACTACCAAAAACACAATCACACCTGCCACATCCTCCTCCCCCTCCTCTTCCTCCACCTCCACCTCCACCTCCTCCTCCTCCTCCTCCACTACAACCAAATATGCCTCTGCTGTCTCTACCACTCCACCAAAGAAAGGAAAGAACGCCAAGGATAATAATAAATGTAATTATACCACTTTAGAACGCAATTCCTCTTCTCATGTCCTCGCGGCTCCCGCGCCTTCGAGGAGGGGCTCTCACGCTCGCTCCCTCTCGACCAGCTCCGGGGAGTTAACCATAGATGAAGCCATGCAGATCTCCTCTGGCAAGAGCCGAGAGAGGTCCCCGGCTAGCGCCTCCGAGCGCAAAAAAACTAAGAACCACGGCCGCTCCCATAACTCTTAAACCATTACGTTCAACGTTTTACAGTGGAACTGTAGAAGTATTCGGAATAAACTTCCATATTTGTCACTTTTAGTGAACTTACACAGGCCGTCCGTTATTTGCCTACAAGAGACGATGCTGGAGGATCATCCTGATCCTTCAGTACTAAAACACTACCATGCGTATAGAAGACACGACGGTCACGGCGTGGCCGTTTACACACATAAAACACTATCACACACAGAAGTGACGTTGGATACCACTCTGGAGGCAGTCGCGTGCAGAGTGAAATTCAATGGCACGTATCTGGCTATCTGTTCTCTCTACTTGCCTCCCAATACGCCTATTGCTGATGATGACTTAAGGTCGTTATTTCACCAGCTTCCAGGCAAGACGCTGGTTTTGGGCGACTTTAACGCCCATCATCAGCAATGGGGCAGTGAGGTGTCAAGTGTACGCGGAGAACAGATTGTTAACATTCTCCTACAGACAAACCTCTGTCTTCTGAACGATGGTTGTGCGACTCGTGTAGACGATCGGACTGGTAACGCGACTGCCATTGACCTGTCATTGGCCTCGGCAAATGTGTTCCCTGACTTCTCTTGGAATGTCAGCGACGACTCACACGGAAGTGACCACCTACCAATCTGCATTTTTTATGCAAGCGACGTTGCCACTACCCCTCCTCCACCTAAATTTAATTTTAAAAGAGCAGATTGGGCAACCTTCCGTGTGATCGCCGATGTGGATATATCTGGCGAGGACACTGACACAATGGTTAGTAACGCAACACAATCCATTTTACACGCCGCTGAGGCATGTATTCCGAAAACTTCTACAATTCACACAAAGCATGGAGTTCCTTGGTGGACAACGGATTGCCGACAAGCACTTCGTGAGCGTAATAGGCGATACAGGTATTTCAGCCAGCAGCCCAGTCAAGCTAATTTCATGGCCTATAAAAAGGCAAGGGCTCAGGCAAGGAAAGTCATCCTTCAAGCTAAGAGGGGCTCTTTCAGAGAGTATACTTCATTGATAAACCGCACAACCCCGCTAGGACAGGTCTGGAACACGGTCCATGTCCTTAGCGGGAAAAAAACAACAACTCCGATATCTACACTCATCATCAACAGGGATGTGACAGACACCCCCCCAGCCATTGCCAACACCTTAGCCCGGCAATTTGAACAGGCGAGTAGCTCCGCCTCGTTTCACCCTGCCTTCCTTCCCCGGAAGGAGGCAGCAGAACAAACTGTCCCAAACTTTGCCACAGGAGGCGTAAACACTGACTACAACTCACAGTTTACGCCGGATGAACTCCTCCTTGCCCTGAAATCCTGTAAAGGCTCCAGTCCTGGTCCAGATCAAATATCTTACAATATGCTCCAAAATCTCGGCCCTAGTTCACTCATTAAATTACTCTCCCTTTACAATAGAATCTGGACCACTCATACTTTCCCCCAATCTTGGCATTTTGCTCACGTAATCCCAATACCCAAAAAGACTGGTCGCCTTACGGACCCCAGTGCGTTTCGCCCTATTGCGCTCACGAGTTGTCTCTGTAAGGTCATGGAACGCTTGATTAACAAAAGGCTGCTTTTTGTTTTAGAAGTAAAAGGTGTGTTAAGTGGTCAACAATCGGGTTTTCGTAAATACCGAAGCACGATGGACCACTTAATGCACCTGGAGCATTGTATTTCAGAGGCTTTCGCCAAAAATGAATTCATGATAGGAGTGTTCTTGGACATTCACAAAGCCTTCGACATGACATGGCGACACGGTATCCTCATGAAACTCCATGCTCACGGTTTAAGAGGTAACTTACCTATTTTTGTTTATAATTTCTTACAGGACAGAACTTTCTCTGTCAAGCTTCCCTGTAACGTAT
This sequence comes from Metacarcinus magister, assembly GCA_029783475.1. Classification (NCBI taxonomy): domain Eukaryota; kingdom Metazoa; phylum Arthropoda; class Malacostraca; order Decapoda; family Cancridae; genus Metacarcinus; species Metacarcinus magister. The sequence goes on along the minus strand of JAPQNM010001195.1, from coordinate 78,225 downwards.
TCTCGGATATTTATGTCCAGGAAAATGGGGTGCCACAGGGTAGTGTTCTTAGTCCTACTTTATTTTGTGTTATGATTAATGATATTCTGTCATCAACTCCTGTCCCAAGAAATCTTAAATACTCGCTCTACGCTGACGACTGTGCGTTATGGCATTCGTCGCCAAACGCGCAGTTCTCGGCTGGACGGATTCGAATTGCTCTTGACTCCGTCCAACAGTGGGCCTCTCTGTGGGGATTTAAGTTTTCTATTCCAAAGTGTATCGGTGTAGTTTTCACTCAACGTAAAATTCCTGCTTTGCATATTTCTCTTCAAGGCCAACCGATACCGTTTCAAAATTCAGTTAAATTCTTGGGTCTGCATTTTGACAGCAGACTCAATTGGAAAACACACGTAAATAATTTGTTAGTTCGTTGCCATAAAAAAGTCAATGTCCTAAAATACCTCTCAGGTACTTTATGGGGAGCGGACAGAAAATCTTTATTAATGGTGTACAAGTCCTTAATTCGTTCTCACTTAGACTATGGCTCACCGGTGTATGGGTCTGCGTCGGACGCAACACTGAGGAGGCTGGATGTTTTTCAGAATGTATGTCTGCGAATGTGTCTTGGAGCCCTGCGGTGTACACGCGTGGGGCGTTTGGAGGTGGAGGCAAATATACCACCACTGAGTGTGCGACGTGACGGCCTACTACTGGCATACGGCCTGTCAACGGCCCGGAAGACTCCACTCGGTCTCATGGCAGCTACTGTAATCAAACAGCACCATCACCTCCACACTGGTCGACACCGTCCACTAGCTGTCCGACTTCACACTATATGCCAGAAGTGTGAAGTGGACCTTGACGGTGTTGACCAGCTTGTGCAACCAACAAAAGCCCCTTGGGAGCCCAAAGCCACCATCGCTACAAAATGGCTTCCCCAACACAAGCCTGCCATGACCGAAGTGGAGATATGTCATCACTTCCGGGCTCTCGTCGCTAGCCTCTCTCCCTCCCTCCACCTTTACACTGACGGCTCCAAGTCGAGTGAAAGTGTGGGTGCTAGTGTTTGGTCGTGTGAATGTGCCCTCAGGTTCCGACTACCTTCCCATACATCGGTGTTTTCCTCAGAACTTTTTGCTATTGATAAAGCCATAGATTATGCACTAAATGCAAATCATAACGTAATTGTCATATTCACGGACTCTATGTCAGCCCTTCAGGCGATAGAGTCCGGGCGCACGGATGCCAATGAAATCCAAGGCAACATTATTAATAAGCTAAATTCACGCCGTAAGTCTTTCTCTTTGTATTGGGTGCCTGGTCATTCGCGTATTTACGGGAATGAGCAGGCTGACATGCTGGCTAGGTCCGCTGCAGAGCTCGAGGGAGCGTGGAACCTCTGTCGAGATCTGCAGTCATGTCTCTCGGCTGCAAAATCATCAGTTTACATCCTGTGGCAAAGTCACTGGGACAACCTCCATCTTCCCACTGTAAAACCCATCCTGGGCGAGTGGGCTGCCTCCAACCGCCCCACAAGGCGTCAGGAGGTGGTCCTCGCACGCCTCAGGATGGGCTGCACCCTAGCCACCCACATGCTCCCCTACATCGCCCACGCCTTCCCACCCCAATGCATCACCTGCCATACTACCCTCTCTATCGACCACATCCTGCTTCACTGTGTGCGTTATCGGGAGGCGCGACAGTCCCTCGCAGCCTTCTGTGAGGCCCGCCACCTTCCGATGACGCAGACAACCCTTCTGGGTGACCAGCATCCGGATGTGGTCGATAGCCTGATGATTTTCCTGGCCGAGACCAATTTAATCAAAGAGTTATGACTTACTTGTATATTCCAATATTTATTGTTATTTTACCACTTTGCATATACTGCACCTTTTTCTAGTAATAAATATGTTTTGAAATGAATGATTGTATGTATTATGTGTCTGGCGTGAATGTCAATTATTCCCCATGTTTGTTTTAAATACGTATTCGTACGTATCCTCCCCCATTGTATGTATGTACCATTTTTGTCCCTCACCTCCCATGACTAATGACTTTAGTTTTTGCTTTAGGTTCAGGCTCCCAAGTATGAATGTGTGTACATGATGCGTGACAAATTGTTTGAAAGTATATTGTGATTTATATGTTTAAAAATATAAAATTAATAAAAAAAAAAAATATATAAATAATTAAATAAAATAAATAACAGATATAAATAAATAAACAATAAAAATTAAATAATTAAGATTATAAATAAGCACAAATAATATAAATTTAATATTAAACTTAAATGGCTAATAGCCCATGCCATGGCTGATGGGAAAAACGCCATTACATTTATATCACTCTCAGGCCTCTCCACTCCTGACTGTGCTGCACACCAGTACTCCTCCCACGCTCTCCTCCGTCTCCTCCCGTATCTCTCTCCCGTCTCTCTCCCGTCTCTCCCGTCTCTCTCTCTCTCCGTCTCTCTCTCTCTATCCCTCTCCGTCTCTCTCTCCGTCTCCCTCTCCGTCTCTCTCTCCGTCTCCCTCTCCGTCTCTCTCTCCGTCTCCCTCTCCGTCTCTCTCTCCGTCTCCCTCTCCGTCTCTCTCTCTCTCTCCCTCTCCGTCTCTCTCTCTCTCTCCCTCTCCGTCTCTCTCTCTCTCCCTCTCCGTCTCTCTCTCTCTCTCCCTCTCCGTCTCTCTCTCTCTCCCTCTCCGTCTCTCTCTCTCCCCCTCTCCGTCTCTCTCTCTCCCCTCTCCGTCTCTCTCTCTCCCCCTCTCCGTCTCTCTCTCTCTCCCTCTCCGTCTCTCTCTCTCTCCCTCTCCGTCTCTCTCTCTCTCCCTCTCCGTCTCTCTCTCTCTCCCTCTCCGTCTCTCTCTCTCTCCCTCTCCGTCTCTCTCTCTCTCCCTCTCCGTCTCTCTCTCTCTCCCTCTCCGTCTCTCTCTCTCTCTCCCTCTCCTCTCTCTCTCTCTCTCTCTCCTCTCTCTCTCTCTCTCTCTCTCTCTCTCTCTCTCTCTCTCTCTCTCTCTCTCTCTCTCTCTCTCTCTCTCCTCTCTCCTCTCTCCTCTCTCCTCTCTCCTCTCTCTCTCTCTCTCTCTCTCTCTCTCTCTCTCTCTCTCTCTCTCTCTCTCTCTCTCTCTCTCTCTCTCTCTCTCTCTCTCTCTCTCTCTCTCTCTCTCTCTCTCATGAAGGACTGGTGGGATTGCCAAGACTTCCTTCAGGATTCCATTTTGTTCATCAATTGTAGCTTGGCATCTTGCTACTGCTTGCAGACATCTTGTTACTTCTAGTAAGATAGTGTTAATTCCTACAACATAAAATGAGAATTTCAGAAAAAAATGATAAATATTAGTATATATAAATACAAGTAAACATTTATGGAGACTAAACAGACCTTTACCTATCTATTTCAGCACTTCCTCCTTGCATGCAGACATCTTACCTTGCATTCTATAACCTGACATGTGGCCCTCCTAACTTTAATAATTATTAGTATAAAGGGAGTTGTTATACCTGTTTCACATCTGTCCGATAACTTCCCATTTATTCCTACAAAATGGCAAAAAAAATACCATGATGACAATCAAGATAATTTTGTGGTTTCAGGTTTTATGAAAAGCTAAAAAACAACCATAGTAATATATTACCTTCAGAAGTACTGCTGGACGTGTTGTGACCGCTGTCTTGCTGCGAAGACTCAAGAGATGATGAAGCAGCACTCAGTTGTTTCACACTCATTGAACTTCTAAAGGCATTTTCACGCTTTAGAGGTGGGAAATCATTCAGGGTTGGTGGTGATGGGAAATTAGATCTAGGAAGCATGATGGTAGATCCATTAGTGTCTGAATCCGACTCGGAGACCATTCTCTTCTTGATTCTGAAGAAACATTGTATAAAGTAAGCCTTAGGATTGATTCACACTATAGGGGACGGTCACGCTCTGCTTTCTCTCCGCTCACAGTCCGGTCAAATATTATCACATGCATTGCAATGGAAGCATTCACACTGACAGTAATGGTCCAGTATCACTTTTCGGTCCAGTAAAACTTTTCTTACTATAAAATAGGTACGTGGAATAAGGAGGAAAAAATAATGTTGGTGCTGCTGCTCTAGAGATGATAATGATCCATTTTGAGTGGTACCTCGGTTCCCGAACGACTCCCTTCTTGAACATTCGGGTCTCAAACATATTGTTTGAGAAAAAAAAGTTGAACATAAACTCGGTTCCCGAGCCAATTGGTTGTGGCGAACTACCGAAATAATATGACTGATGACCCAAACGACCCTTGTTGAAGCTTTTCGTGAACTGATTCGGTTTTCGAACAGCCTTCTGGGATGGATTAAGTTCGAGAACCGAGGTACACCTGAATTAAAAAAATATATATATATTCCTTACCTTCTGAGACCTCTTCCATATCCCACCTCACTTTGAAGATCAGACTGATACTCTACTTCTTTGCACAACTTCCGAGCCTTTATATAGTCACCTGAAGTTGAGATGAACGAAAGAGTAAGCCTGATTAGTTTTTACAGTAATTTACGGGAACTTTTTTTTACGTAGTACGTATCTACAAAACATGAGCGCCGCCTATGAAGTGATATCTCTATTGTGCCAATATTTGTTACCAGGCCTGTTGACAGCTTAAGTACTGAGTTAGTATTTGGATGAAATGCATCACAAAATCTCTTTCTCTCTCTTGTGTAAGAAGATGAGCATATGTAAAGTTCAAAATTAACTTTAAAAAAAATCAGTATAGTGACACTTCATGACTACAAAATCATACATACATATATTAAAATCATACCACTGAAATATGAGCACACTTACCACATTTACTTAGAATCCTTACAGGATACTTTGCCCAATCATCTTGAGGATCCACCATAACTTTTATGGATTTTGCAATCTTTGCTGTGTTGCAAAAAGGTGGCCAGTAACATGAATTGTTATCATCAATGAGCCACTTTTGGGGAACCACGCTGACTTCCCCTAGATGATCAAAGGCCACCACTGCGTACTCTTTCTCTTTCTCACTCATTTTAATCTGCTTAAACATGATTCAATGAATATGTGATCGAAAAACAATGGAATATACGTACTGGTAATGGTGCAGCAGTTGATTTAGCAATAACATACGAGCTTGTTATGACATCAGTAGTAATAGTGGCACTAGTTGTTGATATATTTATATTGTTTTTATTTTGTTGATGAATGACGAGTTTCTGTATATTACTGTTGGTGGCTAGTATGTATCATAGGAAAAGTAGCATATTTGGATCCAAGGGGGAAGAGAATGTATTTTTTCTCGATGTCTTTGTAAGAACAATATTTAAATTTTTTACTTAAGATACTTACTTTGTAAATACCCAGTGAACCAGATTTTGGGGGATATTCATACAGGTCCTCATAAGTTTCAAACGAATGGTAAAGTACAAAGATATCAGTCTTTTTCATACTTCATAATATTCAGTACCTTACACACTCTGTTGTCAATCATTACTCCTGAATTGGAGATGTTAAGTTTCACAATAAATTTCTCAAGGTACAGTGCTTTAAACAGAGTGCATTTATCATCATTTACAAGGGATCCATCACCATGATTCAGTTTGACAAATGGATATGTTATTATTTGCTTTGCTGATGAGGAAAACTTCTTTTCATGTAGTCTATTAACAATTTTACAGTTGGGCTTCCTTAACTGTTTCTTCCAGGACCCCAAGTAAGGGAGGCGGTGGTACAGTGGTCTAGCGCTCGGGTGAGCAAGCCTATGATCCCAGGTTCGAATCCCGAATATTCGCTGACCACTTTTCATTCTTTGATATCACCGCCGAGTGGCCAAAGACTACCCAAATTGCTGCCATACTGTCCTCAGACGGGACTTACAACGTTATATGCATCTGAGGCTGTAGCAGACAGCAGACAGCAGCGATCAGCGCGCACGTTCTCAACATATTCAAGAGAGAACGTAAACATTTGAGGCGTCACTATAAAAATCTGATAACCTACGTCAAATAACAGGCGAGGCAAGTCCATCTGTGCCTCCATAAGCCTACTGGCGCTAACGGTTAATGATATATAAAAGTTTTCAAATGGAAACGCAGAAAACTTGTTTAAAAATCCATATTTGCACACATCGTCAGTCAAGTGTATTAGATTATGTATGTTATAGACTATGTGTCTCTTTCCAAACAAAAGTTCAAAATGCTTTATGAAAGAATTTATGTATTTCTTTGCCAATTCTAGATTATGAGGATCACAGTGTTAAGACAATAATGTTATACTAGCACTTAGTAAGAGAAAATTCTTATAGATATTCACATCAACACTGGTCACAAGACAAACAGGTCCAGTGTATAATAGAAAAGTTCTGAACTCTGTAGCTTTATATCTGTCTAGATAATTCATTGATCTAGGTTTTCTGCTGAATTCATCAGGCATGTACTTGGCAAATTCATTAAGCATTGTGGAAATCTTCTCTTTACTTTGAGAACCAATCCTAGTTGGCGGAGGTCCTTTGAGCCACAGGTGCATTAACTTTCCCATAACGCCTAAGTAAATGAGATACATGGGATCCAAGACAAATTGACTAACAAGGCCAACATTCAGTCTGACAAATGGACTCGAACTTTTGTGGTGATCACAATCACTCATTGCTGAAAAAATTTTGTCCGTTCGTAACTGAGCATTCAATTCAGGAAAGGTCATTGCTCTGTCGTAGACCCCTTGCTGCATACACCTTTCACAACTGCTGTACCCTGTATGTTGTATGTGATATTATGCATTTTAAGTATTGTCTTGCAGGGGCATCACAAATAAAGCAATGGGTTCTTACTAAGTAATTGATGCCCTTGAAGTCAAATCCATTTTTTAGTGTAACTGCCTCGTCAATGAATTCTTTTCAGTAATCTTCAAGATTATTCGGTTTTCCCTCTCCCAAAAAAATATCTATTGGGAATGGATCTGAGGAAATGTCACACTCTGTACATAATTGAACTAGAATTGGCCATAATTGTTTCCCTGAGCTCTTGAATAAAGGAAGTCCATCACAGTTAACTTTCAGAAGAATGTACGTGACTTTGCTTCTTTGTCGCTCAGATAGAGATTCAATGAATTCATTAAGACCATTCAACAACCCAAAATGAAAATATTCACCTCCAGAAATTATTTTAATTTTGTCAAAAAGATTTGATGGTGTTTTACATAATGCAACAGTGAATCATAGTGATTATTTAGAATTCCAAGAAGTTCCCTTAAAGCCGAATGGCTTATTTGATATTTGATAGCCCATTCATGTAATGAGCTTTGGGCAGACAAACTCAGATTATTTTAATTTCACTGCAAGCTTCATCATCTGAGTCAGAAGATTCAATCGTGCAAGTAAAGAAATGTATTTGTTGTGCCTCGAATGATTCATCCATTACTGACGTTTCATTGGCAGCGGCACCTTCTGTTCTTTCTGTGTACTGAGCAGGAGCAGGACCAACAATTTCACTACCACTAATACTTGGTAACGAGATAATGGGCTTTGCATCACCCTGGAAATATTCTTCATATTTACGCTTTTCCCGTCTTTGTCGACTCCATCTAGATGACATGGTCATACAGTTCTAGGCACTGGTTAAAAAGTGTGGTCCCACCCGGCGATACCGAATTATAATCGAGAATACTAAGTAAGTAGAAGTCCCGCCACCATGACTTGGTAACAGTCATTGCTCTTTCTATGATACACGACAATTATCCCAACATCAATGTGGCTTATAATGATTTTATTTGGTACACAAAATAATTATTTGAAAGCTGACCAGAAGCCATAAGACAGCCTGATGCAACACATATGATTAAATGTCACACAGATGCTTGTACCTATTGATCAATGCAAGCCAAAAAACCACGGGCATGAGTGAACAATTCTTCATTGTAAAGTGGTACTTACAAACAAAGAAATCAGAGTATATGAATGTTTGAGAAAAGCAGTAGTAGCAGCTGGTGAGGCCTAAGGCAGCGTGAGTTGGTGATCGAGGTGTTGGCGCGAATAACAGTTCCAATATTCTTCACTTGGTCGGGAAAAAATGTCTAAACTTTGCTGATGAGTTGATTTCTCCTTCAATAATTGGTATTTTTCTTAATAAATTAAGTTTGCAATTATTTCTTTATAAAAAGTTGCAGTAACATGTCAAGTGAAACAATTCATAAATATAATTTTTATAAGTCTTGCTTTACCTTCAATTGATTTTAATGCTTACATCTTCTTCTTCTT
>JAPQNM010001195.1:52500-57500 GCA_029783475.1 Metacarcinus magister | reverse complement strand
ATATATATATATATATATATATATATATATATATACATATATATATATATATATATATATATATATATATATATATATATATATATATATATATATATATATATATATACATATATATATATATATATATATATATATATATATATATATATATATATATATATACATATATATATATATATATATATATATATATATATATATATATATATATATATATATATATATATATATATATATATATATATACATATATATATATATATATATATATACATATATATATATATATATATATATATATATATATATATATATACATATATATATATATATATATATATATATATATATACATATATATATATATATATATATATATATATATATATATATATATATATATATACATATATATATATATATATATATATATATATATATATATATATATATACATATATATATATATATATATATATATATATATATATACATATATATATATATATATATATATATATATATATATACATATATATATATATATATATATATATATATATATATATATATATATATATATATAATATATATATATATATATATATATATATATATATATATATATATATATATATATATATATATATATATATATAGATATATATATATATATATATATATATATATATATATATATATATATATATATATAATATATATATATATATATATATATATATATATATATATATATATATATATATATATATATATATATATATATATATATATATATATAATATATATATATATATATATATATATATATATATATATATATATATATATATATATATATATATATATATATATATATATATATATATATATATATATATATATATATATATATATATATATACATATATATATATATATATATATATATATATATATATATATATATATATATATATATATATATATATATATATATATATATATATATAATATATATATATATATATATATATATATATATATATATATATATATATATAATATATATATATATATATATATATATATATATATATATATATATAATATATATATATATATATATATATATATATATATATATATATATATATATATATATATATAGATATATATATATATATATATATATATATATATATATATATATATATATAATATATATATATATATATATATATATATATATATATATTATATATATATATATATATATATATATAATATATATATATATATATATATATATATATATATATATATATATAATATATATATATATATATATATATATATATATATATATATATATATATATATATATATATATATGTATATGTATACATATATATATATATATATATATATATATATATATATATGTATACATATATATATATATGTATACATATATATATATATATATATATATATATATATATATATATATATATGTATACATATATATATATATATATATATATATATATGTATACATATATACATATATGTATACATATATACATATATGTATACATATATACATATATGTATACATATATACATATATGTATACATATATACATATATGTATACATATATACATATATGTATACATATATACATATATGTATACATATATACATATATGTATACATATATACATATATGTATACATATATGTATACATATATGTATACATATATGTATATATATATATATATATATATATATATATATATATGTATATATATATACCGACCGACCGACCGACCGACCGACCGACCGACCGACCGACCGACCGACCGACCGACCGACCGACCGACCGACCGACCGACCGACCGACCGACCGACCGACCGACCGACCGACCGACCGACCGACCGACCGACCGACCGACCGACCGACCGACCGACGACCGACCGACCGACCGACCGACCGACCGACCGACCGACCGACCGACCGACCGACCGACCGACCGACCGACGACCGACACGACCGACACGACCGACGACCGACGACGACCGACCGAGACCGACGATAGATATATATATATATATATATATATATATATATATATATATATATATATATATATATATATATATATATATATATATATATATAAGCAATGCAAGGATCAGAGGAACAGTGAAGGTGGGGGACCTTTCGAAGAAGACACAAGGGGCTAGACTTAGATGGTACGGGCACGACATGAGAAACGATGAAGAAAGTGACTGGAAAAGATGCCTATTCAGAAGTTAAATACTTCAATGTCTCATGTATTTAAAATTTTTTACCATCCCTAACTTTAGTCTACGAATGTTGGTATAAAAATATAAAATTAAATACAATTATTCACTACTTACTTCCCCTTTGAGTTCTCCCATATCTTCTTTAGTTGTTGTTGAGTTCTTGGAGGCCCATAGCCAGCAGAATTGAACAATACCAAATGATTACTGACATTACCTCATCTGCAAACATTAATTATGATAGCTCTGAGTGCTACCCACAATTGGACTTATCCACAAATGAGCTGTTTTACACCAGTCACCACTTATCTACAGATGTCCAGCCATGTAAAAAAGAAAATTGGTCTTGGGATCCTTATATATGTGAATGATTTAGAAAGTAATATTTTGTTGAAAGTAACAAAATTCGCAGACCATGTCATGCATGTGTCCCCAATTTCGTTACGCCAACGTTTGTTGAAATGAAAATAAATGGAAAGTACCAAAGTTTGGACACTAATTTCCAGTAGACTATAGTTGGTTTGGTCAGGGTTCTGTTTTTCCAGTAGGCTATAGTTAGTCTGGTCAGGGCTCTTCCCTGTTTCTGGTACCATGTAAGCTAGTAGAACCAGTCGCATGGTCGGGTTGTCATTGACAAAATTGGCTTCCCCACTGGACCATCCCAGTGAAGAGGGTGTGCTAGACATCCAAGTGGATTAAAAACACAACCATGCATAGGACTGTTGAACTCACCGTGCTGAGTCAATGGCCATCCAGCCATCATTGTTTTAGGCGACTTCAGTGCTGCTACTGACATTGAAAGAGCTGGCTACGAAGTATGTGTTAGTCCCCATTGCTCTGGTATCAGAAGCACCATCAGCTTTCTCCTTCTGAATTTTCCAAAATCCAGAATGTTGAAAATTTCAAATTCTTGGTATCTGAGATCAGAGCTGGACCGCTGGACTTGGTAAAGCAATGCCAGAGGAGGAGCAAAAGAGATTGGTCACATCCTCGTTAGTATTCGTTGGAGGACCCTCCTGAACTGCAGGGTTTTTTGGAGGGTTGAGTTTCAACATATAACTGCCTGTACACACTTTTGTAAATTTTGGCAACCACTAATACGCACCAATTAATTCACTTCCAAAAGTGAAAGTAAAAGTTCCTTAGGTAATATACGGTCACTTGAATGGAAATAAGTATAATAACAGACAGGTAGTGGGTGTGTTCCAATATTCAACTTTTTTTTTATTTTAAGGACTCGATACTGAAACTACATTTTACCTTCCCACAGAACTCTTAGGAAAATTTTGGTGGGGCTGAGATTACGTTGCTGCAACTTCACTTCACTAATTCATCCATTGAAAGTTTGATCAAGTACAAAGAGTCGCTTATTTGTAGAGGAAAAGCAGAAAGTTAAACATAAAGTGCTATGTTGTGAATAGTATCACTAACTCATTAACGGTCACTTTCGTCCGTCTATTGCACTTGTCTTTATGTAAACAAGATCCAAATAGATCAGGTTAGTTCAAGGAGGTAGGGACCAAGACCCAAATTGACCCTTGTATCTTAATTGCTATTGATGAACCACGCACACGTTTACTCACTTGAAATAACCTTAATAACTCAAGCCCCACAATTGGTGAATATAATCTATAAATTATTCGTAACTAAATGGCGTTCTCTGTAAAGCTGCTAATACCTTCACCTCTTCCCTTGCGGTCAGAGATTGGTTGCATGTATTAGCTCTAGAATTACGACAGTTATCCAAGTAAGTGTGGGTACAGATCCAATGAATCATAGATGATTTAATGAGCCATTCACGGTTTTACCTTAAATTGACTTGTACTTAGACATGCATGGCTTAATTTTTGAGACAAGCATATGACTACTGGCAGAATCAACCAGGTAGCAACGTCAAAAGTATTGATAGCAGAAGTAGCATTGGTCTGGGACGCCGCGTCCCTTCTCTCTAAGGCAGGGGTTCTCAAACTTTTTTGAACCAAGGACCCTCTCTATGACAAAAAATAAATCGAGGACCGCCTCACATATTTATGTTCCCAAAAATGTATTCAACGTTACGCCTGTTTCTCATAGTTTGATATCCATGTAGGTAATCGTTATGTGTACAAATAAACGAAATCAAAAGAAATTTATGAGACAAAAATTCAAATAAAAATGTACAATCCAAAAATAAGACAAAAAAGAAGAAAAACATCCTTCACATGTTCTCTACCAGCGACAACAATTGTATTGGTATTAATTGTATTGGTATTAATGAGAAGGATGGACTTGTTTCTCAGTGCACAGCACTGAGAGAGGATGGACGAGAGGCATACTCTTAGGTCATCTTCCACATGCATCGGAGTCCTGTACTTGGTTTTCATTACTGTCAGAGCTGAGAAAGTTGCTTCGCAGAAATAAGTAGTTGGAAAATTAAGCAAAACCTTCGAAGCTGCAGTAAAGAGTTCAGGATACTCCTCTCTAACAGAAGGCCACAAGTCTATACAAGAACTTTGTCAGAATCGGATCCTCTGGGGCTCATCGCATGACCGCTCCAACAGTTCTTCCTCTGCCTTTGCACTGAGACCACAGGATCCCGAACCCAGTCCCAGGCATCTGTGTCAACATCAGTGAAGTACGAACTAAACTGTTCATTCAGTGCGGTAAGATGACAGCAGATGTGATTTCTTACCAACTCGACTGAT
>JAPQNM010001195.1:30000-47500 GCA_029783475.1 Metacarcinus magister | reverse complement strand
TTCGTTGACGGTGCGAGAAGGAACACTGCTTCAGTCACTTTAACTTTTGCTGTTGCCAAGTTGCCCGACAGAGTGGATGTAGGATACGAGCGGGTTCCCGTTCGTCCCTATATTCCAAACCCTCTTCGGTGCTTCAAATGTCAACTCTATGGCCATCACGGAAATGCTTGTCGTTCTGTTCACTCTTTCTGTGGTAAGTGTGCTTGCGAGGGTCATTCGTCGGAACAGTGTTTGTCATTGGTAGAGAAGTGTCGTAACTGTTCAGAAGCTCACTCTACTTTCTCGCGGGATTGTCCTGCTTGGAAGCTGGAGAAAGAGGTCTGTACCGTTAAGGCAGTCGAAGGCATCTCGTACTTTGACGCGAGGAAGCGAGTGAAGGAGACGCACGTTGCGCCTTCTCCAGGCGTTTCATACGCGGCAAGCGTACAGATGCGTCCAGTGATGAAGTCTGTTTCGATTCAGACTGAGCCTCTGCCTGCTGCACCTGCCCCAGCTGTTTCCCTTCCTACGTAAACCTCATCTGCTCTTCCAACACCTACTACCAAAAACACAATCACACCTGCCACATCCTCCTCCCCCTCCTCTTCCTCCACCTCCACCTCCACCTCATCCTCCTCCTCCACTACAACCAAATATGCCTCTGCTGTCTCTACCACTCCACCAAAGAAAGGAAAGAACGCCAAGGATAATAATAAATGTAATTATACCACTTTAGAACGCAATTCCTCTTCTCAGGTCCTCGCGGCTCCCGCGCCTTCGAGGAGGGGCTCTCACGCTCGCTCCCTCTCGACCAGCACCGGGGAGTTAACCATAGATGAAGCCATGCAGATCTCCTCTGGCAAGAGCCGAGAGAGGCCCCCGAGCGCAAAAAAACTAAGAACCACGGCCGCTCCCATAACTCTTAAACCATTACGTATTCGGAATAAACTTCCATATATGTCACTTTTAGTGAACTTACACAGGTCGTCCGTTATTTACCTACAAGAGACGATGCTGGAGGATCATCCTGATCCTTCAGTACTAAAACACTACCATGCGTATAGAAGACACAACGGTCACGGCGTGGCCGTTTACACACATAAAACACTATCACACACAGAAGTGACGTTGGATACCACTCTGGAGGCAGTCGCGTGCAGAGTGAAATTCAATGGCACGTATCTGGCTATCTGTTCTCTCTACTTGCCTCCCAATACGCCTATTGCTGATGATGACTTAAGGTCGTTATTTCACCAGCTTCCAGGCAACAAGCTGGTTTTGGGCGACTTTAACGCCCATCATCAGCAATGGGGCAGTGAGGTGTCAAGTGTACGCGGGGAACAGATTGTTAACATTCTCCTATAGACAAACCTCTGTCTTCTGAACGATGGTTGTGCGACTCGTGTAGACGATCGGACTGGTAACGCGACTGCCATTGACCTGTCATTGGCCTCGGCAAATGTGTTCCCTGACTTCTCTTGGAATGTCAGCGACGACTCACACGGAAGTGACCACCTACCAATCTGCATTTTTTATGCATGCGGCTCTGGCCGTCACTCCCACCCCGGTGTCGGCTCTGGCCGTCATTACCTCCCCGGTGTCGGCTCTGGCCGTCACTACCTCCCTGGTGTCGGCTCCGGCCGTCACTCCCACCCCGGTGTCGGCTCCGGCCGTCACTCCCACCCCGTTGTCGGCCCCGGTCGTCACTCCTCCCCTGGTGTCGGCTCCGACCGTCACTCCCACCTCGGTGTCGACTTTGACCAACACTCCTGCCCCGTTGACGGCTCTGGCCGTTACTCCCGCCCCTGTGTCGGCTACGGGCGTTACTCCCACTCTGGTGTCGGCTCCGGCCGTCACTCCTACCCCGATGTCGGCTCACGCCGTCATCACTGCTCCTGTTGCCAGTGTGACCAAGCCTGACTGCAAGGCGATTGTCCACTGCCTCCACTGCTCTACCTACTGACATTAGGCAGGGCAAGAGCAAGAAGGATACTGGTGTTGGGAGGGCTTCCTCTAGGGGCCTCCTTACTCACCGTTAATTTTAATATTTTTAATATTTTACAGTGGAACCTTCGTGGGTTGAGAGGGAATTGGGAGGAGCTCAGTCTACTCCTGCGGAGACACCAGCCGGTCTGTGTCTGTCTGCAGGAGACTATGATTGGTTCGTCCTCCCATCCTCCACCCAGGGGTTACTCTGTCTTTTACTCTCCTCATGATCGCGCGCAGAGCCATCATGGTGGAACAGCAATTTTTTTTAGATAACTCACGAGGCATTGCTTTTACCTCTTTTAATATTGTCTCCCCCCTGCAGCTGGTGGCTGTCCAGCTCCACCTCAGGAGAACTTACACTGTCTGCTCTTTATACCTCCCATTTCTCCAGTAGACAGAGAGGACTTCGTTTCCCTAGTCCAGCAATTGCCTTCCCTGTTTATTGTTTTAGAAGATTTTAATGGTCGGCACACCCTATGGGGAGATACACTTATCAACCCCAGGGGAGCAATGATTGCCACTGTCGTTGAAGCCTTAGATCCAGGTATTTTTAACACCGGTGACCATACACACTACCACATCCAGACAGATACCACCTCGGCCCTAGATTTATCATTGTGTTCTCCTGACACCCTATTTGACTTCACATGGAGCGTCACAGGAGATCTTTGTGGCAGTGACCACTACCCTATACTCCTGTCTTCTCCCGACGTCCTCCCCTTACCCCGTGTCCCCCGCTGGCGGCTGGACCGCGCTGACTGGGGAATTTTTAAACACCTTGCTATAGTTGACTGCGAGGTTGATGAGTTCCTAGACATAGACAGCGCTATCGAGTATTTTACATCTATACTCCAGCGAGCTGGTGAGCTTTCCATCCCTCAGACCACAGGGTTTACCAAGCACCGACCGGTCCCCTGGTGGTCTGATGAATGTAGACAGGCAGTGACAGAGCGTCGTTGAGCTTTTGGTAGGTACCGTCGACACAAAACTGAATTTTTCCGGGGACAATACAGACTGGCTAGAGCTAAGGCTCGTCGAGTCCTCAAGGATGCTCGCCGTAAGTCCCTTGCATCTTTCGTCTCCACATTGAACGTGCAGACACCTATGTCGCAGGTATTCAAGCGCGTGCGGAAGATAGCAGGAAAGTTCTCTCCAGGCCCGCCTTCGGTCCTCCATGTCAACGGGGATAAGGTATCTGACAGCCAGGCGGTACCCAACACACTCGCTGAGACCTTTTCTTTGGTGTCCAGCCGGGCCTCGAGATCTCCAGCAGTGCGTCGCCAGTTTGAGGCAGACGACGCTCGCCAACTAGACTTTTCATCCGGTGGGGGTGAAAACTACAATGTCCCTTACTCTGTACCGGAACTGAGTTCAGCTTTATCTTTATGTAAGGATTCTTCCCCAGGGGCAGATAACATTACATACTCGATGATCCGTCACCTAAATTCTGGATCACTGTCCTTCCTCCTAGGATTATTTAATAGGATGTGGAGTGACGGATACGTACTCCTGGAAGTCTGCTATAGTCATCCCAATCCCCAAGCCTGGAAAGGACGCCTCACTCCCTCTTAACTATCGACCCATTGCCCTCACCGTTTGCATGATTAAAGTTTTTGAGAAGATGGTTAACACTCGTCTAGTCTGGTTCATTGAGAAGGGTGGCCATCTTTCGGCAGTACAGTGTGGTTTTCGTCGATCTCGCTCTACTTTAGACGCTCTTCTGCGATTAGAAAACACTATCTGCCAAGCTTTTGCTTGTAGGCAGCGGGTTGTGAGCGTCTTTTTCGACCTTGAAAAGGCTTACGACACCACCTGGAGATATGGCATTCTACGAGCTCTCCATACGGTTGGACTCAGGGGTCACTTCCCTCTGTTCCTCCGGTCTTTTTTACAGGACCGTACTTTTAGGGCGAGGATGGGCACTGCTCTTTCTAGCTCTTTTGAGCAAGAAGAAGGAGTCCCCTCAAGGTAGTGTCCTCAGTGTCACTCTATTCAGCGTTGCCATCAATAGCATCACCGAGTGCGCACTGGGACTTTCGATGCACGCTATACGCTGATGACTTTTCCCTCTCCTACGCTTCCTCTCGTCTCGATGTGGCCGAGCGACACATCCAGTTGGCTCTTGGCCGGGTCACCCGTTGGGCCGATAGTCATGGTTTTAACTTTTCCCCCACAAAGACAGTTGCTATGCTTTTCTCTCGAAGCAGAGGTGAGTTTAGGGATCCAGACCTATAGCTTTATGGCAGGAGACTGCCAGTAGTTGAAACGACTCGATTCTTGGGCTTAATACTTGACAGACGCCTTACCTGGTTGCCACACCTGCGGGACCTGAAAGCTGCTTACCAGCGGCGGATGTCCCTGCTCCGTTTTCTTTCCCATGTGTCTTGGGGAGCTGACCGCACCATTCTCCTCCGTTTATATCACTGTTTCGTTCTGTCGAAATTAGATTACGGTTCCCAAGTCTACGCTTCAGCCACATCCCCTCGCCTTCGTACTCTTGACTCTGTACTTCACGGTGGAATCAGACTGGCGACGGGGGCCTTTCGGTCTTGCCCAATCCCCAGTCTACTCGTAGATGCAGGAGTGTTACCCCTCGACCTTCACCGTCAGACTCAGATGGCACGTTTGTGGTTCAGATGCCAAAGTCTCTATGGTGATCCCACTTATAATGCTGTGACGGACACTTCACGGGACGCCACTTTCACCCAGCACCCGCACTTCCCACAGCCTTTTGGCTTTCGGGCTCGTGGCGTCCTTGAAGAGTTGTCCTTTCCTCACCCTGCCATAGCTGTCCCACGATTATTGCATGTCCTGCCGTGGAAGCGGCTGGCAGTATCTTATTGCCGTTACATGCCGGCTAACAAGAGTGCTATCTCGGAGCATGCTGCGAGGACTTTGTTCACCGATCATGCCTCCATACATGAGGGTTGCACGCCCATTTTTACTGACGGCTCCAAATCCGATGCAGGCGGGGGATTTGGAGCTGTCTTCCCTGATTATACCGGGTGCGGCAATCTACCCTCCTTTACATCAATTTTTACCGCAGAGCTGTGGGCCATTTTAGTAGCGATAAAATCTCTTTTTACCTTGAATGTTGGGAGTTTTGTTATTTTTTCTGACTCCAGAGCAGCTTTGTCAGCCCTTCAGGATTTTAATAACGCACACCCAATAGTCTCAGAAATTTTTAACTGGCTCGTACTAGCAGCCCGTCGTGGGCACAGAATTTCTTTTTGTTGTGTACCAGGCCATGTGTCTGATAAAGGGAACGAGGAGGCAGATGAGCTAGCTAAGACCGGCGCCTCTCGTCAAGTCACTACCTGCCCCGTCCCACACAGAGACCTGTTTCCCACAATTCGAGCTGTTATTCATGTAGTTTGGCAAGAGAGATGGAATGCCAATAGTGCCACCTCCAAGATGGGTGCAATTACCGCAAGGGCTGTGAGCCCCTGGTCTTATGCGCACGTCCGAGGCCGCTGCCGTGAGACAGCATTGGCCCGTTTACGGACGGGCCATACCCGCCTCACTCACGGTTTCCTCATGTCCCGGGGAGTTGAGCCCTATTGTGATGATTGCTGTGCGGCACTAGCTGGTCGAGTGCCCCAGCCTGAGGGAATTGCGAGAGCAGTACCTCGCCCAGTGTCTTGGCAGAAATGGGAGTTTCTCTCTCTCTAGTGCTTTATTAAAGAGTATGGACAGGGATATTGCAAGTTGGTTTTTGCTTGTTTTTAACACAGATACTGGAATTTCATGGACATTGCACTTTTTTTTTTTAAGGGAATTAATTTATATTAGAGTCTTCTTTGATGATTGTTTTCTCTAATACAAGGCAGGAATGGTAAGACACGGTTGAGTTTTCTTATGTCTTATTTGTATATACAGACTGATTGATATGATGAAGCCGAGAGAGGTTTGAGTTGAAGTCGTGACTGAGAGGACCGAATGACTGATCTCGCCAAGGTCTGAAGGTGATCTGATTTCGATGTGAGTAGTTTGAGGGTCGAGGGGTGTCAAGGGGGTGACTGATTTAGGTCAGCCCTTGTGTGACAATAACAGAACTAAAGTCACATTCTGTGAGAAAATGAGTAAGGCTGAAATTAATACTAGGGAGATTATATTTAGCTCGCGGACACCTGCGGGAAAGGTGATATAGGACTCTAGGGAGTTTTTGAGAAAACATGAAACCTGTTAATCTGATAATTGGAAGGGTCGCCATCTCCTGGGATTAAGACCAGGCCAGGTGGGAGATGTATCAACTTTCTCTCTCTCGGTTCCTAATACAGAGGGATTATGAATACTATTTAGATAGAATGATACAATGCTTCTCCCCTTGGAAACATACGTCCTCGTATGTTAAAAAAAGACAGAGGGGGAATGTTGAAAATGAAGTTGTTTGGAAATTATATAATGCAACAAACAACACATGAATACGAGTACATAGAATTGAATATGAATATACAGAATATATATATATATATATATATATATATATATATATATATATATATATATATATATATACAGAAAATGACACAGGAACATACATATATATATACAAAAATGACACGGGAAAATATATACATACATGTATACGTAGGAAATGACACAGGAACATACATATATATATATAAAAAATGACACATGAAATGAAAGATTACTAGACCAGGCGAGATCTCAGATTGTATCTGGGAACTATTGGAAGAGGGGGTGAAGGTGGCTGACTTACAACGCTGTCAGGCGCATGGCTTGGAAGTGGAGAGACAGACTCGATTTCGAAACCACGATCGACTCTTTTGAAGTGGTCTTTGTGGACTAAACTCTCTCTGCCTGACTTAAGGTTGCGGAGTTTTACCTATGTCCATTCATGATATCGGACACACGGTGAGGTCCGTCGAATAGTGGATCGAGCTTAGAGTGGCGGTCTTGGATCCTTGTGAACACGATGTCACCGACTTCGATTTCGTGCGTTTTGGCACGCTGGTGCTGTTTATTTAGCATAGATTATTGAGAGTCTGCAAGATTGTCACGGACGGAAATATGAATTCGCTGAAAAGCTGAGACGCGATTTCTTATATAATCGTCGATGTTGTAGAGCGGACGAGGCTCAGAGGAGAGGAACTCATATGGAAGTTTCTTGTCCGAGCCATATAATATGAAATGCGGTGACTCGTTGATAGCTGAATGAATCGTAGCGTTGAGAGAACACGCGACAAATGGAATGTGTTCATCCCATGAGGAGCTTGAATCGGCAATGAAACGTAATATGTCGAGGATCCGACGGTTTGCTCTTTCAACTTTTCCGTTCGCCTGAGGAGAATATGGAATGATGTTACACTTTTTGATATGAAATGACTCGCAGACAGCCTTGAGCATGGCATTGTTGAATTCTGTGCCATTATCCGACAGTAGCACCTTAGGGGACGCATATCTGCAGATAACTTCGTCTATTATTGCTCGTGCAATTGATCGTGCAGATTTGTCCTTGAGAGGAACCTAGATACTGAAGCGTGAAAAGCTATCAATGCAAACGAGCAAGTAGTTGAAACCGTTTTCAGTCAAAGGAAGTTTCAACACGTCGACTGACAGACTGTCCCATGGCGCATGAGGTATAGGGTAAGCGAGATTTGGAGATTCATGATGGAGAGAGGGGCGATGCTCAGCGCAAGAGGCGCATAAGAGGCAGTGACGAGTGATGTCTTTCCTCATGGAAAGCCAGAAATACGACCTTTGAGCTTGTTTGAATGATCTATCTTTGCCTGGGTGACCAGCAAGAGGTGAGTCATGAATGTGATACAAGATAGTTGGCACTAGGGCTTCTGGAATGACAAGCTGAGAGGCATGATGTAAGTCATCGTCCTCAGATATGACAGTGCTAGATTTATAGAGGACGTCATCTCGAAGCAGAAGGGAGTCTGGAGAGAATGGCAAGCTTGGAAGGTTACTGGCATCACCTGATTCAAGGTAGTAAATGAGACGTGAGCAGAAATGGTCAGAGCGTTGAGAGGATCTGACTTCTTCAATAGTAGGAAGTGACTGTGATGCTGTGAGCAGAGCAACAGGAGCGACATGAAGGGACAGGGCGTCAGCGACAGAATTAGCTTTACCTGGGATGTACGCGAATGAAGGATTATATTCTTGAACAGTGAGTTGCCAACGGGCAAATTTTCCAGTTAAGCTAGTTCCTTTGAATAATTCTGTGACAGCGAAATGATCGGTCAGAACGTGGATGCGATATCCGAGTATTATGTCTTTGAAATGACGAAGTGACCAAACCACTGCGAGAGCTTCGCGGTGTGTGACGCTGTAATTGCGCTCAGCAGCATTGAGCAAACGACTGGTGAAGGCAACGGCGCGTGATTTACCGTTGTCGTCATGTTGCATGAGGACAGAGCCGATACCTATGTTTGACACGTCAGTGCAAAGGGTAAAGTCCTTATTGAAGTCGGGAAAAGCGAGGACGGGAGCGTTGCATAAGGCTTGTTTGAGGGTAGTGAATGCATTCTCGCGCTCGTCTGTCCATTCGAATTCTATGTTCCTTTTAAACAGTGATGTGAGAGGTTGAGCGATTTTACTGAAATCCTTGATGAATTGGCGATAAAATCCTGCGAGACCAATGAAGCTACGAACGTCGTCAGCAGAATTAGGAGTCGGAAACTGTGATATTGCATGAATTTTGTCAACAAGGGTGTGGATACCATCTTTGTCGACTTTATGTCCTAAGAATTTGATTTCGCGTTTGAGGAACTGACATTTACTGAGTTTTAGCGTTAAACCGGCTTTCGCGAAACGTGACAGAACGTCTGATAAGGTATCGAGGTGCTCAGGAAGGTCTTTGGACGCGACTATTACGTCGTCCAAGTAGCAAAACACCGAATTACCTAAGAGGCCAGAGAGAGTTGAGTTCATTAGGCGCATGAAGGTTAAGGGTGAATATCTGAGACCCATGGCCATACGTTTGAAAGCGTATTGGCCAGATGATGTGGTGAACGCTGTGTATTGCCGTGAACTTTCTTCCAGTTCGACCTGGAAAAATCCAGACTGAAGGTCGAGGGTAGAAAATACACTATTTGAATCACCTATTGACTGGAGGAGGTCAGATAACACTGGCATTGGAAATCGATCGGGAATCGTCGCGGCGTTTAAACCACGGAAATCGACGACGACTCTCCACTCACCATTTGACTTGGGCACGAGGAACAGCGGGGCATTGAATGGTTCTATGATGTCCTCGTCCAGCATGGCTCTGACAGCGTCGTCTATCAACGTCCTGCGGCTATGCGGGATGCGATAAGCCGGGACGTATGTAGGAGTCGAGCCTGGGGTGAGGTAGATGGAATGGTAGACAGCATCGGTCTTTCCCAGAGGTTCACCAGGAAGGGAGACACAGGACCTGTAAGCCGATAATAGGGCGAGTAAATCTTGTCTTGACTCAGGGAAATCTACATCACCTAGATGCTGAGCAAGTAGAGGGGAAGGCTGTGATGGAGAGTCTGTGACAGGTGGTGTAGACAATGAAATATGACAAGGTGCTGAGTCGACAGGGGTGACAGGGGCAGGATAGGGCAGAATTTCCCCTAGAGTCACGCCGGATTTAAGGAATATAGGATGATTAGTTAGATTTTGAATTGCAATACGGCAAGAACCATCATCCTCGAGAGTCGTAAGAACTGACTCTAGAGCAATACCTTTCACTCGAGTAGAGTCGGGCAAACATAAGACGTCTGTCCCGGGGAGCACACCTTTGACGGCAACTCGCACCAAACAAAGGTCGCTCTGTGTGACTACCACAGGGGAGGTCAACACAGCTTTCCTGAGTTTGGCGGTCGAGAGGACGTCAGAGAGTGTTGTGGGGGGGAGGTTGTTGGTGTCGCTGGGCAGCGCTTCGCTAAGCGAGTCGGCTGACGTTGAGGATGACAAGCAGGTATTACTGAGGGTGACTTGGGCAGGGAGGTAGAGACGGGAGGTAAGTCATGGCAAGACGTAGACGTGGCGATATAGACATCAGGTGAAGACAGAGACTCATGGGAGGGAGAGGCAGAGATGAAAGTACCATTCTGGGCAATTTGATGAATGGAAGGGAAAAGTGAGATGTTGAAATTTGCCATGGTATGATAGCCTATTAACATGTCAGCTGAGAAACATACATCATCAATGACATAGAAATAATCTGATATGCAAGGTTCAAGTGGAGACAAGGAGACATCGAGGAGGACCTTGCTATGAGGCATGACAATGTTACCAGATTTTCCACTAACGGTGATATCCGGAGGATAACTCTGAATTTTATGCCTTGAGGCGACAGAGTTTGTCAAAAGCATGAGATTTGATAATGTTTACCGCAGCGCCAGAATCAAAAAACGCGCGGCATGTCTGAGAAGCTTAGTTGACAGCAGTAGTAAGGCCTTGAAAGAATCCGGAGGATTTTACAGGAATACAAGGAAGAGGCACTGGCTGAATTTCAAAGTGAACACGTGTTTTAGAAAACTTGTTGGAGGCAGAAAGTGAAGTTTTAAGAATTGGTTTAAGGATTACGGGGGTGTTTTGAGGCTTTGGCGCGAGTCGTTTCCCGAATGTTGAGAAGAAGATTGCATCTCCGATTTATATAATCGGCATTCCGCTAGCGAGTGACCACGTCTGTTGTGAAGGGAGCAAAAAGCATTTGGGTTGTATTGAGAGCGACCTTGATCGTTGAGCAAAACGCGACAGTGAGCTGATACATGCCCTTTGAGTTCACATCGATGACAAGTTACGTTACTTGACTTTGAGCGATGACGAGATTGTGATCTATAGCGTGAGAAGGGGCGAGAACGTGGAGATGGTGTGCGACTGGGAGAATCGTGGTACCGAGAAGCTGGACTGCGAGGTGTCTGAATTAAACTGACTGGTTGAATTACTGGTGGTGGTGATTTCTCCGAAATTTTCTTACATAGATCGTACAGAAAATCTTCTTTGCTGAATTTAATGTCGCTTGCTACTGTGAATGTCGGTGAGTCGAGCTGGACAAGGAACAGGAAATATGACATGAGCCGTTTGAAATCCTCAGAAGATATTTTTCCGTTCTCGTCTATCCACTGTGAAGTTTTCATCTGGTCTGTTAATTCTGCGCTTAGAGAGGATGCGATATTCTCTGCTTTATATACATCATGCGTAGAACGGGCGACATGAGTGAGAGTTTGAGCAATTTTAAGGAAGGAATGAGTTGCACCTAATTTAGAGTGACCAGAGAAATGAGAAGTTAAGGCAGCAGTGAACTCATCATACGTGGAGAAGCTTAGGAATTTATCTGTCTTTATTAATTTACCAGCAAGGCTACAAGGGTCATGACAGATGCTTGATTTTAGAATGGCCAGTTTCTCAACGTCTAAGTGAGCAGAGCGACGTGTACATTCGTCAGCGACACGACGAATAAAAGTGTGGACCGACTCCGAGTCTGTACCGGAAAATGGAGGAATAGAGACGTTGTCTGATATGAGAGTGACCTGAGGGGTAGGAACGGGAGTTGGTTGGCCGACAGACATCGTGGAGGAAATGCACTAACTTGAAATTCACTGAACACTAGGGAAACGAACGCAAATTGATGGAAGTTAAAGTACAATGAAGAAGGACATATAATGGAAATAATGATAATGGTACTTAACTAAATCCGTAGGGCGGAGGCCGGGATGATATAACACGTGGCGGCTGGAGAGGCCACGCGGTGAGATGGGCGGTGAAGATGGGCGGGCGCTGGATGGGCGGGCGCTGGATGGGCGGGTGGTGATGGGCGGGTGGTGGAAGATGGCGAGCTGGGATGATGTGGAAAACTTCGGGCGAAGGCGACCGGGCAGCAGAGTCGAATGGAAAGGTCGACGAAGGGCAGGACGAGGATGGAGGTTGACTTGATTCTGTAGACGTCGAGACGGGCAGGAACAGGTAGAGCAGGCACCATGTACGGCGAGGAACCTTGTGCTGGTAGACTCACTTGAACGGAGACTACTGCAGAAGGGGCGACGAAGGGTCGTAATTTCAGAGACGCAGACGAGGAATGCCAGGGGCGAGGTGGACGACTGTGTGGCTCTGGGTGGGCGCTGGGTGTGAGCGCGCGAGGTGGTCCGGTGTGGGTGGGCGGGTGGTGATGGGCGGTGAAGGCGAGCTTTTGATCTCGGGAGAACTTGGATTCTTTTTCGTCGCTTGGAAGGACGAAACATCGCTGCCAGCAGTATATTAGAGTCTTCTTTGATGATTGTTTTCTCTAATACAAGGCAGGAATGGTAAGACACGGTTGAGTTTTCTTATGTCTTATTTGTTGATACAGACTGATTGATATGATGAAGCCGAGAGAGGTTTGAGTTGAAGTCGTGACTGAGAGGACCGAATGACTGATCTCGCCAAGGTCTGAAGGTGATCTGATTTCGATGTGAGTAGTTTGAGGGTCGAGGGGTGTCAAGGGGGGTGACTGGTTGAGGTCAGCCCTTGTGTGACAATAACAGAACTAAAGTCACATTCTGTGAGAAAATGAGTAAGGCTGAAATTAATACTAGGGAGATTATATTTAGCTCGCGGACACCTGCGGGAAAGGTGATATAGGACTCTAGGAAGTTTTTGAGAAAACATGAAACCTGTTAATCTGATAATTGGAAGGGTCGCCATCTCCTGGGATTAAGACCAGGCCAGGTGGGAGATGTATCAACTTTCTCTCTCTCGGTTCCTAATACAGAGGGATTATGAATACTATTTAGATAGAATGATACAAATTACAGTAACTACATCTTGGGGGATAATTATAGGAATTGACATTGAATGAGGATAGTCACCTCGAAGGAAGCTGAGAGGATCTGTGGTGGAAGGTGGTAGACTGTGATCTAGTTTAGGTGAAACATTTCTGTAAAATTCATTAAAAGTTTGTGCGATTTCTAAGGGGTCAGAGAGTTTTCTACCATTAGAGAATATGCGATTAGAGGCACTCTTCTTATGGTTATGATTTGAAAGTTGGTGTATTGTTTTCCATATTTTATAGGTGTCGTTTTTTAAAATTAGTGAATTGAGCCATAAAGTTAGATTTTTTAGCTTTTCTTATAGTAGTATTTAACATGTTACGGTATTGTTTGTATTGAGCCTCAGTGACAGCACCTATTTTATAGTCCTTATATAAATATTTTGTTTTCCTTATAGAGTTTAGTATTGCCTGTGATATCCAGGGATTGTTTAATCTTTTTTCAGTTATTAGTTTAGATTTAAGTGGAAAACAATCATTAAAAGCTTTTTTAATATTGTTGCCATGCGGGAACAATGCGTGTCATGCGTACCAAGTCGTACACTATACGTAAACAATGCGCCAACAATGCTTGAACGGGGCGTAAACCAGTCGTGCGATAGCGTGCCATTGCGCGCCAATGTGCACTATTTGCTGTCATGCATTGCGTGCCAAGTGCGTAACTTATGCGTGAACATGACGCGAACAGTGCGCAAACTAGACTTACCTTTTTTTTCTTCTTATGGGCACGCATTGCCACGACGAATTGCGTGCCAGTGCGGGGACAACATTCGTGCAAGTGTCAAGGTAGCATTAGTCTGTGAGTGTAGGCTACATATACTATAGTCACAGTGCTTTGCATATCATGTGCTTGCTATGCCTTTAGTGTTACGTGGTGTTATTTGTGATGTGTGTAGATCTTTATGTAAAGTGGTACCATTGTGTTTATTTATTTAAAGGAATATTTTTTTCTGCAATATTTAGTTAATGATCTTCCGTTGGAGATGTTTTACTCAGGAGTATTTAACTTAATTTCATCAGTCTGAAATAAACAAACTTTTCTCTGAAAATATCTAGCTGACATACTGTTCCTTTTTCACCTAATCGAGAATACAAGTAGTTTTAAAAAAAAGAAATATAGTGATTAGAATACGGCTGATTAGCAATACTCCATATACAATGATTCATTTCAGTACTGGGTTGGTACAATCTGCAAATCAGACTGTCGCATCACGTAAAGATTGTTTTGTCGTAACTATATATATTAATTAAGGTGGAATATCCACATGGAAGGAAAATAGTGGATTGTTTGTGCCACAAGCTCTGAGAAGCAGCCGGGGAAATAAATAAAGGTAATCTTATGTTTAGATAGGCAGTGTGTCATTGTTTGTTAATTGTGACCGTTGGCCGGCGTGGGTGATGAGTCAGAAGTCACAAGACACTTACTCAAAGTCATGAGACTCAAGGCCTGGGTAGGACTTTGAACATGAGTCAGTGGTAAATACAGGTCATGAGACGATGTTATTGTGCTGTGAGTAGTAGCCGGTTAGAATTTGAGAATATTTATATAAGCCGCAGAGCCTCGATGAGTCACTCCAAATCTGGACTTCCATTTGGAAGCACCAACACTCTCTCAGCTCAAAATGGAGGCTCTGACAAGTTTGGTAAGTAAGAACTCAATTTTGACAATGCAGTCATAGGAAGCAGCTATTAGGATGTTAAGATAAGGATAATATTGTGTATGTAGGAAGTGTGTTATTGTATTTTATATATGTGTGTCGCCCCACGGAACTGATTGTAGGAAAATAAGTTATTCGCTCCATGTTTAAAAGAAAGAAATTGTTCCTGATATAGTTGATGATGTGATATGTATGTAACCAGGTTATAATGAGAGCTATTGTGATCAATTGATGCGTCAAAGCAAGAAATTAAGTTATGTTAATCTATGTTAAATTAAAAGTGTAAAAAACTCAGTGTTCCATAACCCCCTTACCAGATATATTTGAGTAACGGAACATAAAAACGTTGCTATAACGGCGACGAAAATTTATTAAAGTCGCCGACTGCCACTACGTAACGTCTTCTTCTTCTTCATCTTCTGCTTTTTCCTCTTTTCTTTTCCTCTTCCACTTCTTCCTCTTCCCCCCGCCGTGGGGAGTCACCTTGATGTGGTGGCGGGGCTTGAAGCGTGGTCGGCGGCGCCCCCTTCTGTGGGGCCCTGTCCGTCTCTGTAGGGTTGGTGTCCGTCGGCCTCGTGGACCAAGCACTCCCCCTTCATCACTGGTAGAGGAGGCCTACCGGTGATGTTGCTCGTCCTTACCCGTCTACATCTAGGGCAGGACTAAGCCTCCCAGCGTGTTTGCCGTGCGTGGCGTCCTGTATACTCCCCGCGCTCCCTCATCTGGGAGTTGAGTCCACCGCAGGGCAGGAGGTAGTTCCCTGTGGTGGACAACACACTTCTTTGGTGGGGGAGTTGGGGTAAGACAGGTGGTCCAGTGTGGCCCCGCTGGATCAATCGGCTGGTCATGCGTTGGCTAGGGTCAAGCGGCTGCTGTCTGGTGGGCACCGCAACGGTCCTGCGGCTGCCACCTCACTCTAGGCAGTGGCTGCGTATACTTCCCCCACTACCCCTAGGGCTGTTGGGAGCCGTCGTGCCTCAACATACATCCCTCCCTTGTTGGGCTCCGTGGTGGGTGGGGGGGTGGGGAAGCGAATGTTTTCTGAATATTTTATGGCATCTTCACCACCACTCTCGCGACCAAGCTCGCTCCCTGACGTCCGCTCGTCCCCGGCTTCTTCTTCTCGATCTTCCCTTATCGCCACGCTTGAGCCTTTCCGGGCCACGGGTGGTGCATCTGGGACCACTGTCCCCTCCGCTTCGAAATCTACAGATTCGAACCGAGAAATAATGAATTATAAGCCTAGAAAACAAAGACGCGTTAACGCACAGAAGGGCTTTTCAGGCCCTCTCATTCAGACTCTACCAGGTACTTTCGAGCCGGCATATTACGAACAATTCCTTGTCATCAAGTCTCTTGATGGTGTGTCTGTTATGGATCTAGACATATTTGACGTACATCGAGCACTCATTAAAGTTTGTGGACGCGAGCCTAAGGTCTCCTCCCAAAGGGATGGTAGTCTCCTAGTGGAGGTGTCGTCCCCGGAAGAGAGTGCTCGCCTCAGAGCGATCTCCTCTGTCCCTGGAACGCAGGTGGCGTGTACTCCACACGCTACCCTCAACCAGTGTAAGGGGGTCATCTTTTCTCGTGACGTCATGCGCTACTCAAACGAAAAGCTTCTACACGAACTGAGTGATCAGGGTGTTGTAGGAGTTGATCGTCTACAAAGGAAAGTTGATGGAGTTCTTGTTCCCACCCCTACCCTCTTTCTCACTTTCGACCGACTCAAACTGCCTGAAGTTGTCAAACTGGCGTGGCTCCGCCTCCCAGTAAAAGCATACATACCGTCCCCTAGGCGATGCTATCACTGTCAGGCATTCGGACATGTCAGTCGTTCCTGCCGTAGGTTACAAGATGGCCTACCAGCGGTGTGCCCGTCCTGTGGTACGACGGATCACGATGGCACGACCTGCCTTGGTCCTGTCTCCTGTTTTAACTGCCACGGACCTCACCCAGCTTACTCAAAAGACTGCGACCGCTACAGATTTGAGAGGGAAGTACTCTCCATCAGGACCACGGAGAAAATTGATTTTGCCGAGGCAAAGCGTAGAGTTCTTACTACACATATACGTCCAGGAGTGACTTATGCAACTATGCTTTCCTCTCTTAGTAATAGACGTCAACTACGCAAAACGACTGCTACAGTGCACCAAGTGGCTAAGCCACAAAATGATTCCCACAAAAATGCTGTTGCTCCTGCTGCTCTGCCCTCTACATCTATGGAGGTGTCAGAGGAACTCACTCAGGCCCCTACTGCTACGCCATCACACCATAAGCGTAGCAGAAGTGAGGACTCCATCGAGGAGGTGCCCCTTCCTAAGGAGGCACGATCCTCTACACCCTCTGGTGGGCCTCGAAGGCCCCCACCAGTGTCGGCTCCGGCCGTCACTTCTACCCCAGTGTCGGCTTCGGACGTCACTACCTCCCCGGTGTCGGCTCTGACCGTCACTCCCACCCAGGTGTCGGCTCCGGCCGTCACTCCCACCCCGGTGTCGGCTCCGGCCGTCACTTCTACCCCGGTGTCGGCTCCGGCCGTCACTTCTACCCCAGTGTCGGCTCCGGCCGTCACTCCCACCCCGGTGTCGGCTCCGGCCGTCACTCCCACCCCGGTGTCGGCTCCGGCCGTCACTCCCACCCCGCTGTCGGCCCCGGTCGTCACTCCCCCCCTGGTGTCGGCTCCGACCGTCACTCCCACCTCGGTGTTGACTTCCACCAACACTCCTGGGATCCAGACCTATACCTCTATGGCAGGAGACTGCCAGTAGTTGAAACTACTCGATTCTTGGGCTTAATACTTGACAGACGCCTTACATGGTTGCCACACCTGCGGGACCTGAAAGCTGCTTGCCAGCGGCGGATGTCCCTGCTTCGTTTTCTTTCCCATGTGTCTTGGGGAGCTGACCGCACCATTCTCCTCCGTTTATATCACTGTTTCGTTCTGTCGAAGTTAGATTACGGTTCCCAAGTCTACGCTTCAGCCACATCCCCTCGCCTTCGTACTCTCGACTCTGTACATCACGGTGGAATCAGACTGGCGACGGGGGCCTTTCGGTCTTGCCCAATCCCCAGTCTACTCGTAGATGCAGGAGTGTTACCCCTCGACCTTCACCGTCAGACTCAGATG
>JAPQNM010001195.1:20000-22500 GCA_029783475.1 Metacarcinus magister | reverse complement strand
ACTATTACTACTATTACTACTACTATTACTACTACTACTATTACTACTACTATTATTACTACTACTATTACTACTACTACTACTACTACTACTACTACTACTACTATTAATACTACTATTACTACTATTACTATTACTACTACTACTACTACTATTACTACTACTACTGCTGCTGCTGCTGCTGCTGCTACTATCACTACTAGCAGTAGTAGTTCTGGAAAACTACATGTTGCAGATCAGGATATAACAGCAAGGCTGCTCCCTACTCACTACTCCTTACAGCAACGTGCCAGCAAGAAACAGTTTGAAGAGGACATGGAAATGTTGCAGTAAAGATAGAAAGTAGAGGAAAACTGCTAAACTAATACTATTTCTGATGCTTCCTGTTGGGGGGAATAACCTTGATATCAACAGTTTGAGCTGCCATTTTCAGAATGATAAAGAAAATATGGCTTATGGGAACCAGTTTTTCTGAAATATTTGTGCAATCCAGAATTGCAGCTATCTATAGTTCCGAGGTAACTACTGAGGCCAGAAGTCTTTTTCCAGTTACTGTCACGTAATTCAAATATTCTTTCAAGAATGAGTTGGTCGAATTTGTTTATTTTGTTGAAAGTTTCAATCAGAGCAGAGGAAACGTGCCTTTCCTGACACACAATTGGTTGTTTTTGGCTTAGACAAGCGCTACATAATCAGAAACATTTGCCGTTAGGGCTAAAACGTGCTACCACGCTGGGCCACTGCCACCTCATACTCGGTTCCAGGGTGGGAGTGGAAGGAGGGAAGTGTTATTGCCACTGACCTATACAAAGCACGGATTGCCTCAATCTGCATCTCGGTGATGGGGTCCACTTCTTCAGGGGCGGCTTCCTCGCTGGGGTTTCGTCCATCATGGTCTTGTGGTTCTGGGGGCAGGTAGTTGTCGCTGGTCCGCGCTGCCACTTCCAGCTCGCACAGGAATCTTCGCGTGCACGGAAGCTCCTCTACATCTGGCACCTGCAGAGAGAACCAGGCACTAATGTTTGACATTTACTTCACCACAACAGATGGTGCGTCCTGCTAAACGCACACGCACACACACACACACACACACACACACACACACACACACACACACACACACACACACACACACACACACACACACACACACACACACACACATCCACATCCACACACACACACACATACACATACACATACACACACACACACACACACACACACACACACACACACACACACAAGATGGTGGAGACGACAGCTGATGTAAATAGAGGGTTTCAGTTATTGAAAAGAGGACCTGTCTCCTATTAAATAAGAGAGTGAGTTAGAGAGAAGCTGAAAGCACTGGAGAAAAGTCTGTGTTTATTAAAAGACTAGAAAAAAAAACTGGCCGAGAAACCCTGGCCTTCAAAGGCTTCATTGTATGAGACGTGGATATAGTGAAAACCATGGTGAGATTGAAAACAAAATGAGGCATATGGAGAAAAAAGAAGGATATATATTAGAGGAGTAACAGAAAGAGTGAGTGGATGCAAAGAATACATTGAAAATATGTTGCACTTAATTAAAATTATTGAGTTGAGGGAGACAATTGACAACTTAAAAAAGGTGAATAATGAGAGGAAATCGAAGTTTACTCAATGGAGAAAGGAAAGGATTGAGTTCAGTAAGGAAATAACTGAGTTGAGAAAGGAAATTGACGTCGTCAAGAAGATAAATGATGAGAGGGTGAAGGAGAAGAAGAAATTGAAGAGAGAAAACGAGGACTTTAAAAGACCCTGAGAAGGTGGAAAGCAAGAGAATAAAAAAGAAATTAAAGATTTAGTAAATAATGAAGTGAAGTACTGGAAAAAAGAAAAAAAAATTTTAATGAGCTTCAAGGAAATACTTGGGGAGTAGATGATTGATACTAACAACAACTGGTAGTACAATATGTAGATGAGAAGATAAACCATCAAGACTAGACCAATTATTTATTAAAGGAAGAAGTGACCATGTGGTCCTAGAAACTAAGATAAAGGGAGATAAGGAAGTAAAACAGGAATAATCATATAAAAAGAAAAAGAAGAATTATCCAAAGAAAACTATACTGAAATGAAAAAGTTTTTTGATGCAAGTGATTGAACAAAAAGGAAACAAACTAAAGGACGTGCAAGATAATATGATTTTCCTGATGATATACGAACAATGCGTCAATAAATACATTCCATTTTATAAAGAATGTTTCAATGGAAAGTGAGAGTACAAAAAAGAAAAGGGATAACCATGTATCTAAATGAAAAGAAAACATTTTCAAAGTAGGAAAGTAAAATATAAACTAGCAAGGAATGAATATCTAAGGATAAGAAGAGAGAAAGAGAAGAGCCATGAAATTATTACAGTTGACAAGTGTAAAGAAGAACCGAAGCTGTTATATTGATTGCTCTATTAAAGAAAAATAAGAAGTGTGTAGCTCAGTTGAAAGAAATGCAAAAAAAAAGTATATTAGCACCCA
>JAPQNM010001195.1:0-15000 GCA_029783475.1 Metacarcinus magister | reverse complement strand
AGGTGTAGGTGTAGGTGTGTGTGTGTGTGTGTGTGTGTGTGTGTGTGTGTGTGTGTGTGTGTGTGTGTGTGTGTGTGCTCATGTAAATAGGCATTATATAATCTCTTTTCCATTCATTTTAATTAATTTTTCTTGTTTTTAGAGAACAACCATTTCTTGTCTACACGTATTGACGATACATTCTAATACTCCGTCTGGTCCTATTGTTTCCCTCTCTTCAAATTCCTTCATAATTTCCATTATCTCTTCTCTAGTTATCCTAATTTTTCAAATTTTTTTGCTTTGACTGTTGTTTTTCAAGTTCATATTTTGTTGTAAACACTTTCTGAAAATGCTTATTCAGTACTTCACTCACTTGCTTTGGGTGCTAATATACTTTTTTTTTGCATTTCTTTCAACTGAGCTACACACTTCTTATTTTTCTTTAATAGAGCAATCAATATAACAGCTTCGGTTCTTCTTTACACTTGTCAACTGTAATAATTTCATGGCTCTTCTCTTTCTCTCTTCTTATCCTTAGATATTCATTCCTTGCTAGTTTATATTTTACTTTCCTACTTTGAAAATGTTTTCTTTTCATTTAGATACATGGTTATCCCTTTTCTTTTTTGTACTCTCACTTTCCATTGAAACATTCTTTATAAAATGGAATGTATTTATTGACGCATTGTTCGTATATCATCAGGAAAATCATATTATCTTGCACGTCCTTTAGTTTGTTTCCTTTTTGTTCAATCACTTGCATCAAAAAACTTTTTCATTTCAGTATAGTTTTCTTTGGATAATTCTTCTTTTTCTTTTTATATGATTATTCCTGTTTTACTTCCTTATCTCCCTTTATCTTAGTTTCTAGGACCACATGGTCACTTCTTCCTTTAATAAATAATTGGTCTAGTCTTGATGGTTTATCTTCTCATCTACATATTGTACTACCAGTTGTTGTTAGTATCAATCATCTACTCCCCAAGTATTTCCTTGAAGCTCATTAAAATTTTTTTTTCTTTTTTCCAGTACTTCACTTCATTATTTACTAAATCTTTAATTTCTTTTTTATTCTCTTGCTTTCCACCTTCTCAGGGTCTTTTAAAGTCCTCGTTTTCTCTCTTCAATTTCTTCTTCTCCTTCACCCTCTCATCATTTATCTTCTTGACGACGTCAATTTCCTTTCTCAACTCAGTTATTTCCTTACTGAACTCAATCCTTTCCTTTCTCCATTGAGTAAACTTCGATTTCCTCTCATTATTCACCTTTTTTAAGTTGTCAATTGTCTCCCTCAACTCAATAATTTTAATTAAGTGCAACATATTTTCAATGTATTCTTTGCATCCACTCACTCTTTCTGTTACTCCTCTAATATATATCCTTCTTTTTTCTCCATATGCCTCATTTTGTTTTCAATCTCACCATGGTTTTCACTATATCCACGTCTCATACAATGAAGCCTTTGAAGGCCAGGGTTTCTCGGCCAGTTTTTTTTTCTAGTCTTTTAATAAACACAGACTTTTCTCCAGTGCTTTCAGCTTCTCTCTAACTCACTCTCTTATTTAATAGGAGACAGGTCCTCTTTTCAATAACTGAAACCCTCTATTTACATCAGCTGTCGTCTCCACCATCTTGTGTGTGTGTGTGTGTGTGTGTGTGTGTGTGTGTGTGTGTGTGTGTATGTGTATGTGTATGTGTGTGTGTGTGTGTGGATGTGGATGTGGTGTGTGTGTGTGTGTGTGTGTGTGTGTGTGTGTGTGTGTGTGTGTGTGTGTGTGTGTGTGTGTGTGTGTGTGTGTGTGTGCGTGTGCGTTTAGCAGGACGCACCATCTGTTGTGGTGAAGTAAATGTCAAACATTAGTGCCTGGTTCTCTCTGCAGGTGCCAGATGTAGAGGAGCTTCCGTGCACGCGAAGATTCCTGTGCGAGCTGGAAGTGGCAGCGCGGACCAGCGACAACTACCTGCCCCAGAACCACAAGACCATGATGGACGAAACCCCAGCGAGGAAGCCGCCCCTGAAGAAGTGGACCCCATCACCGAGATGCAGATTGAGGCAATCCGTGCTTTGTATAGGTCAGTGGCAATAACACTTCCCTCCTTCCACTCCCACCCTGGAACCGAGTATGAGGTGGCAGTGGCCCAGCGTGGTAGCACGTTTTAGCCCTAACGGCAAATGTTTCTGATTATGTAGCGCTTGTCTAAGCCAAAAACAACCAATTGTGTGTCAGGAAAGGCACGTTTCCTCTGCTCTGATTGAAACTTTCAACAAAATAAACAAATTCGACCAACTCATTCTTGAAAGAATATTTGAATTACGTGACAGTAACTGGAAAAAGACTTCTGGCCTCAGTAGTTACCTCGGAACTATAGATAGCTGCAATTCTGGATTGCACAAATATTTCAGAAAACTGGTTCCCATAAGCCATATTTTCTTTATCATTCTGAAAATGGCAGCTCAAACTGTTGATATCAAGGTTATTCCCCCCAACAGGAAGCATCAGAAATAGTATTAGTTTAGCAGTTTTCCTCTACTTTCTATCTTTACTGCAACATTTCCATGTCCTCTTCAAACTGTTTCTTGCTGGCACGTTGCTGTAAGGAGTAGTGAGTAGGGAGCAGCCTTGCTGTTATATCCTGATCTACAACATGTAGTTTTCCAGAACTACTACTGCTAGTAGTGATAGTAGCAGCAGCAGCAGCAGCAGCAGTAGTAGTAGTAATAGTAGTAGTAGTAGTAGTAATAGTAATAGTAGTAATAGTAGTATTAATAGTAGTAGTAGTAGTAGTAGTAGTAGTAGTAGTAGTAATAGTAGTAGTAATAATAGTAGTAGTAATAAGTAGTAGTAGTAAGAGTAGTAGTAATAGTAGTATAGTAGTAGTACGTAGTAGTAGTAGTAGTAGTAGTTAGTGTAGCAGATATCCTCTCTGCGTTTTTTCTTTCTTCTAAACTCTCAACGGTGATGAGGCTAGATCATTGAGGTCAGTGGTGTAGACAGTCAGGAGATCCGTGAGTTTGTTGATATATACGTTTCTATGTACTATTGTGCGTGCTGACCTTACGAGTAGGGTTTAAGGCATATAATGCAAACATTAATACCAACACAATCCTAAAGATAATTATACATATATACTGTATATTACATTTACTCTATTAATCGTAGATTTCTGAAATTGTAGCCTAGCATTGAATTGACAACAAAAATGGGCTGATATCTGATGAGTTACTTATCTGCGAAGCAGCTTCATCAGAAATTCTAGTACAGCACTATACACACGCTGTCCCCAACATCCACTACACCTCACCTTCCCCATAACACACACCAACAACTGGTCTTGGTGATGATGGTCTTGTACGAATGTTGTTCCTTTAGGTATGTTACTATGCTTTACTCTTTTTGGTGAGCTCCCTACATAATAATAATAATAATAATGAAGAATAATAAACTTCCGATGCTGACGCACTATATCGTTTGGTTGCTAACGTGCCACCCCACCCCAACGACTTCGTCAGGTTTCCTCTCACTGAGAACTTCTCTGAATGGCACTGGAGTATGGAGTAGATTCACAATTAAAAACAAATATATTTATATGGCTAGTACAGTGCGTAGCGCGCTGGCCTTGTATTCGCTTGGTCGGCAGATCGAGTCCCCGCCGGGCCTGGATGGCTGCTTAAGCTGTTTACTGGGAGGAACTGCTGTGGTCGGCACCACAGGTTGCACGCGGTGGTCCACCATGGCTATGAGGCCTAGACCTCTAACAAAACCTAGTCGTAGTAGTAGTACTAGTAGTAACAAATATTTTACTCGTTCTGAGTGTATGTCACGCCTTGTATACGTCGTCATAATTTTGCAATCGGAGCGAGTTCATGCAAGGCTGACAACATTTGAAAATACTTGTCGCTCTCTCTCACATCATCCAAATATTGAAAACCAGAAATTATAAGAGAAAATATTAAAGCGACTTTCATCCTAGCGATCAAACAGAACACACAGCAGATAAATAGTTTTTAGTACCTGTCCAAACAAAGAACTATCTAAATTGTAGGG
Source organism: Metacarcinus magister (assembly GCA_029783475.1). Lineage (NCBI taxonomy): Eukaryota > Metazoa > Arthropoda > Malacostraca > Decapoda > Cancridae > Metacarcinus > Metacarcinus magister. The sequence goes on along the minus strand of JAPQNM010001195.1, from coordinate 10,972 downwards.
GTGAGAGGCTTACCTTACTTCAGCGAGATTGTTGACAGGCTTGGAAGCGCCACTGGCCGGAAAGAGAAATGGACGTGGCAGATGCTGCCGTAGAGCAGGGTCGCAGGGGACTAAGGTTTGAAGTCATGACCAGGAATACAACAAAAACGACCGAGCTATTGAGTGCCAGCTGTGCAGTAACAACTGAGGCCAAAGTGAGTGGGAGCAGAGGTTGTGGATGAATAAAAAGATGAAATAGGTGGTCAAAAGTGAAGGTTCGACCAATCATTACATCATTATATCCTCTCGTGCCCACAATCTTGAATCTTTCAGAATTTTCTACCATCTGGCTATGACTTCATGTCACTCTCTAACTAAATACATACTTGTGACTGTATATGTCTCACATAATTCCTCTGACTATGTAAAAATCTTGACTATTTGACGTCCAAAGTGAGTACATCCTATCTCACTTTCCTGATACTGAGATCTCCATTTAGGTGCATTCAATGTTCACCACCAGCTTAGGCTTTCATTTTCTTTCAGCTGACCAACTTGGTGAACAAACCTTCAACTTTGCTATCCTCATGACCTCGAGCAGCTGGTGCAGTTCCTACGCCGTATCCTTGACCGCCTTGGGAGGACACGCCAACATTCGTAATGCGTTTTCATAACTTCAACCCTTCAAGGTCTCCTCCGATCACAATCTTATTTCGGTTATCTGTCCTATCGCTCCAGTGCAGCCTCAGGACCCGCCTAAGCAGGGTGCTTCTGGCATTTCCAACTCTGCTAAGTGGGAGGACCCAAGGCAGTACTATTCTGATTTTCTCTCTCGGATGATTATTGACTTCCATGTCAGTAGATCCTTCTCTTTGTGCTAAGAGCCGGAGGGGCGTGAGGCGAGAGCGGCATAACAGAGGTGATTATTTCCGGTCATGGAGTTAGTTATTTTCACCCTTTCTCTAATACACAAAGCTAAAAGCCCTGGTTTACTCTGCTTGTTCTCGTGCTAGTCAAAGACAGAGAGGAGGCTCACAAACGGTACCGTAGTCATCCATCTGCTGTAACCATGTCCAAATCTATACTCCAACTTACTAAAACTCTTTCATCAATAGAATGTCAAATCTTTTCAGTCTAACTTTTCCTCGTGATTTTGATTTTTTAGCATCTAGGCAAGAATATCTCCACAATTTACTTCTCCATCGTTCCCTCTTTATACTTCAACCAGATAGCTCCACAGCTGTCTCTTCTTTCTCTAAGCTAAACTCTTCGCTCAACCTTGCTAAAAATCTACTGGGCATATTCCTCCTACTCCTCCACCCTGACTACTTCATCCCTAACATTAAATACTCTTCATTATGACGTTTCCATGCCCTCTCGGCATCTGAATTCTCGACCGGCTTAGGTGTCCGGATGGAGTGCCTCCTGTTGTTCTCCAAAAACTGTGCTCCTGAGCTAGCGCTCTGTCTGGTAAAACGATTTTTGTCTGTGTCGCTCTACTTCTACTATCCTTCTTGCTGGAAGTTGCACACATTCAACCTGTCCCTGATAAAGGGTAACCGCTCCAATCCTTCAAACTACCGACCTATAGCTTGAGTCCTTGCCTTCTAAGCCTTTGAGTCTGTCCTTAATAGGAAGATAATGACGGCATCTATCAGCTCACAACCTTTTGTCTGATACCACTATGGTTTCCGGAACGGCCGGTCTACTGGTGATCTCCTGCTTTCTAACTGAATCTTGTCGATCACTTTTAGGAATTTGATGAACATTGACGTAACCAAATACGTTAAAAAATCCCGCCTTTCGCCAACCCCTGTAAAGGAGGACAGTAGGAAAATAAAAGCAGGGCTGGAGGACCATTTTAACACACTAAAGTGAATCGCACACACACACACACACACACACACACACACACACACACACACACACACACACACACACACACACACACACACACACAACACACACATACACACACCACCCATGCAAACATAGACACACACACACACACACACACACACACACACACACATGCAAACATAGACACACACACACACACGACACACACACACACACACACACATGCAACATATGAGACACACACACACATACACACACATATATATACACACACACACACACACACACACACACCACACACACACACACACACACACACCACACACACTACACACACCCCACCCACGCCCACGACACACACACACACACACGCACAACAAACAAACCAAGGAACAAAAATGTTTATATAGTGGGAGCTCATCTAAATATTTACCTGCTTGATAGGCAACCATGCCTTCACCGAGTTATTTTCACCTCTGGCCCTTGCCGCCCAGGGGCGGAGCACCAATAACAAGCTGCAGCACGACGAAAACGCTTGCAGATCTGGTCACATTCGACCAGCCCTCCTCCAGGTTAGCATTACCATAATCGCTTTTGGTTCTGCTCCCTCTGCTATCCCTCTTTCCCTGCTTGTCGCTGCCTTTGCAGAATCCATATCGTTTCCCCAGGAGGAGGACCCCACGGAGAGTTGTCCGACCGGGGCCGTCGCGCAGTGAAGGTGTGGAGGAGCTGACCGGAGCCGCGTGTGAATCTGCTTACCGCCTGTGTCCTGGCCGGTGAGTGTAGTGTGTGTGTGTGTGTGTGTGCGTGTGTGTGTGTGTCTGTGTTATGTGTGTGTGTGTGTGTGTGTGTCTGTGTGTGTGTGTGTGTGTGTGTGTGTGTGTGTGTGTGTGTGTGGTGTGTGTGTGTGTTATGTGTATGTGTATTGTGTGTGTGTGTGTGTGTGCTGTGTGTGTGTGTGCGTGTGTGTGTGTGTGTGTGTGTGTATGTGTGTGTGTGTGTGTGTGTGTGTGTGTGTGTGTGTGTGTGTGTGTGCGTGTGTGCGTGTATGTGTGTGTTCTGTGCAGGCAAATAAAGAGATGAAGCCATAGTTTTTTTACCTTTTCAAAACGCGATTTTTTTTCTATCCCTCACACCTCCATCTCACGCATCCTCCTTACCTATCTCCCTTCGTCCTCAATTATTTTCTTTTTGACTTACATCCTTATCCTCTCTTTCTCTTCCTTCTACACTCTTCTTCTACAGGTTCAAAGCCCAATGGTGTTCCGAGCAATCTTTGGAAGAGATGACCTCAAGGCCCACGACCACGAACACGATCCATTTTCTGAAAGAGACCTGAGCGACCGCACTGGCCAAGACCTGACGAACCACTGACACCTATGGAACAGCGACTTATAACGAATACAAACAAGACTAAGGACCGGAAGGGATAAGCTAGATCATACAAGACCGAAGAAACAACAACACCACGTAGGACAGCATAAGCTTGGGGAACAGAGGCTGAACAAACAAGGGACAAGAACGATCACAATAACGGTGAGGACATGTAACAGGACTGATGCAAACAAAATGGGACAAATGATAGAGACTAGGATATCATGAAAACCTGAAATCACAAGAACCCAAGACTGTAAAATGTGATGAGAAGTTCTGGTTTAAGAGAAAGAGCGAGCAAGCGAAAGAGAGAGAGAAAAGAGAGAGAAGAGAGAGAAGAGAGAGAGAGGAGAGAGAGAGTGAGAGAGAGAGAGAGAGAGATTGATGAGAGAGAGAGAAGAGAGAGGAGAGAGAGTGAGAGAGAGAGAGAGAGGGAGAGAGGAGAGAGGAGGAGGAGGAGAGAGAGAGAGAGGATGAACGAGAGAGAGAGTGGAGAGACGAGAGAGAGAGAGAGGAGAGAGAAGAGAGACAGAGGATAGAGAGAGGGCGAGTGGCAGACAGAAGAGGACAGACAGACCGATATATACCGACACAGACAATAAGATAAAGACAGACAGACAGATAGACTGGCACAGACCATACAGACGGACAACAGGCACGGGCAGTGAGACAAGTTGATAATGTCACTATTTGTCGTTGAATGAAGCGGTAGAAATAGAAATATAGAAACTTGATATTATAATCAAACAAAATCATACCAAGTGAGAAGGACCCAAAACTCCACCTCATCTGAAAAAACAGATAAATAAATAAATATCAAACATGTACAGCACAGCCGCACTACACCTTAGCAATGCTTGGGTACAAAAACACTTGAACAACAGAGATATAGAAGAAACAAATTGAGCAAGAGTAACTCGAATAAGAGAGGAACATAACTTGTACAGTGAAAAATGCAGAAATGTTCAGGAAAACCGGTTTTTAATATTTTTTCGTGGTAGTGTAGGGCAGACGAGGGCATTCCTATTTTTACTGAGCTCCATTTGTGCACAGAACACTGACTCTTCCTGCATAGCTTCGGGTTCAGGGAGGTACAAAGAGCGACGTGGATCTCCTACATTGTACATTATGCTACCAGTTCTCCCACAACACAAGCTGCGCCTTAGGTGAAAATAATGTTGTAAGAATTAGAAAAATGTAGACATGGTGATGTTTTGTAATGTGAGTGTACGTTTTACATGAAATAAATCATTTCTTTTTTGGTTGATGCTTGAAGGTTGTCATTAGTATACCTTGTACCTGTGGATGAGCAAGTAAAGCACATAAGTGGTTGGTAGGCCCCCAGCAAGATGACTCGTCTAACACAACCGGGGTGAGCGATGGTCACCGTGCTCCCACCTGCATTATTCACTTCTGAGAACGACGTTCACACTCACCTTGTGGCCGAATCAGCTCTTAACTATTAGTTTTCTTTTTTAATACACTACTTTTGTATGTGATATCGATTTAATGTTGTTTAGATGATGATGTTGGATGATGATGACGAGGAGGGGAGTGAGGAAGAAGAGGTGGAAAATGAGGAAAAAAGAAGAGGAGAAAGAGGAGGAGGAGGAAGATAAAGAGGAAGAAGAAGAATTGATTGATTGATTGGTGACAATAGATCATGGTGCCGCAACATCGAGGTCATTTGGCACCGTACTAAAAACACTAAAAATTAAAAAGCTACTTAAATACTACATAAAAAGAAAAATAAATCTACAGGAGGTGGAGAAAGTCACTTCCTGTAGGAATTTTAACACTTCATGTCCCGGGGAGAGTGCCTCCTCCCCAGCACCAGAGAGAGAGAGAAACTCCCATCTCTGCCCCGACACTGGGCGAGGTACTGCTCTCGCAATTCCTCAGACTGGGGCACTCGACCAGCCAAGTGCCGCACAGTCAGGGGAACTAAGCAATCATCACAATAGGGCTCAACTCCCGCGGACATGAGGAAACCAGTGGGTGAGGCGGGTATGGCCCGTCCGTAGACGGGCAATGCTGTCTCACGGCAGCGGCCTCGGACGTGCGCATAAGACCAGGGGCTCACAGCGCCTTGCGGTAATTGCACCCATCTTGGAGGTAGCTCTACTTGGCATTCCATCTCTCTTGCCAAACTACAAGAATAGCAGCTCGAACTGTGGGAAAACAGGTCTCTGTGAGGGACGGGGCAGGTAGTGAATGACGTGAGGCGCCAGTCTTAGCTAGCTCATCTGCTTCTCGTTCCCTTTAACAGAGACATGGGCTGGTACCCAACAAAAAGAATTCTGTGCCCACGACGGGCTGCTAGTACGAGCCAGTTGAAAATTTCTGAGACTATTGGATGTGCGTTATTAAAATCCTCAAGGGCTGACAAAGCTGCTCTGGAGTCTGAAAAAATAACAAAACCTCCAACATTCAAGGTAAAAAGAGATTTTATCGCTACTAAAATGGCCCACAGCTCTGCGGTAAAAATTGATGTACAGGGGGGTAGACTGCCGCACCGGGTAAAATCAAGGGAAGACAGCTCCAAATCCGACGCCTGCATCGGATTTGGAGCCGTCAGTAAAAATGGGCGTGCAACCCTCATGTACGGAGGCATGATCGGTGAACAAAGTCCTCGCAGCATGCTCCGACATAGCACTCTTGTTAGCAGGCATGTAACGGCAATACGATACTGCCAGCCGCTTCCACGGCGGGACAGCAATAATCGATGGGACAGCTATGGCAGGGCGAGGAAGGGACAACTCTGCAATCACGCCACGAGCCCGAAAGCCAAAAGGCTTTGGGAAGTGCGGGTGCTGGGTGAAAGTGGCGTCCCGTGAAGTGTCCGTCACCGCACTGTAAGTGGGATCACCATAGAGACTTTGGCATCGAACCACAAACGTGCCATCTGAGTCTGACGGTGAAGGTCGAGGGGTAACACTCCTGCATCTACGAGTAGACTGGGGATTGGGCAAGACCGAAAGGCGCCCCGTCGCCAGTCTGATTCCACCGTGATGTAACAGAGTCGAGAGTACGAAGGCGAGGGGATGTGGCTGAAGCGTAGACTTGGGAACCGTAATCTAACTTCGACAGAACGAAACAGTGATATAACGGAGGAGAATGGTGCGGTCAGCTCCCAAGACACATGGGAAAGACAACGAAGCAGGGACATCCGCCGCTGGCAAGCAGCTTTCAGGTCCCGCAGGTGTGGCAAAACCATGTAAGGCGTCTGTCAAGTATAAGCCCAAGAATCGAGTAGTTTTCAACTACTGGCAGTCTCCTGCCATAGAGGTATAGGTCTGGATCCCAGGAGTGTTGGTGGAAGTCAACACGAGGTGGGAGTGACGGTCGGAGCCGACACCAGGGGGGGAGTGACGACCGGGGCCGACAGCGGGGTGGGAGTGACGGCCGGAGCCGACACCGGGGTGGGAGTGACGGCCGGAGCCGACACCGAGTGACGGCCCGGAGCCGACACTGGGTAGAAGTGACGGCCGGAGCCGACACCGGGGTAGAAGTGACGGCCGGAGCGACACCGGGGTGGGAGTGACGGCCGGAGCCGACACCTGGGTGGTAGTGACGGTCAGAGCCGACACCGGGGAGATAGTGACGGCCGAAGCCGACACTGGGGTAGAAGTGACGGCCGGAGCCGACACTGGTGGGGCCTTCGAGGCCCACCAGAGGGTGTAGAGGATCGTGCCTCCTTAGGAAGGGGCACCTCCTCGATGGAGTCCTCACTTCTGCTACGCTTATGGTGTGATGGCGTAGCAGTAGGGGCCTGAGTGAGTTCCTCTGACACCTCCATAGATGTAGAGGGCAGAGCAGCAGGAGCAACAGCATTTTTGTGGAATCATTTTTGTGGCTTAGCCACTTGGTGCACTGTAGCAGTCGTTTTTGCGTAGTTGACGTCTATTAGTATAGAGAGGAAAGCATAGTTGCATAAGTCACTCCTGGACGTATATGCGTAGTAAGAACTCTACGCTTTGCCTCGGCAAAATCAATTTTCTCCGTGGTCCTGATGGAGAGTACTTCCCTCTCAAATCTGTAGCGGTCGCAGTCTTTTGAGTAAGCTGGGTGAGGTCCGTGGCAGTTAAAACAGGAGACAGGACCAGGGCAGGTCGTGCCATCGTGATCCGTCGTACCACAGGACGGGCACACCGCTGGTAGGCCATCTTGTAACACTACGGCAGGAACGACTGACATGTCCGAATGCCTGACAGTGATAGCATCGCCCTAGGGGACGGTATGTATGCTTTTACTGGGAGGCGGAGCCACGCCAGTTTGACAACTTCAGGCAGTTTGAGTCGGTCGAAAGTGAGAAAGAGGGTAGGGTGGGAACAAGAACTCCATCAACTTTCTTTGTAGACGATCAACTCCTACAACACCCTGATCACTCAGTTCGTGTAGAAGCTTTTCGTTTGAGTAGCGCATGACGTCACGAGAAAAGATGACCCCCTTACACTGGTTGAGGGTAGCGTGTGTGAGTACACGCCACCTGCGTTCCAGGGACAAGAGGAGATCGCTCTGAGGCGAGCACTCTCTTCCGGGACGACACCTCCCACTAGGAGACTACCATCCCTTTGGGAGGAGACCTTAGGCTCGCGTCCACAAACTTTAATGAGTGCTCGATGTACGTCAAATATGTCTAGATCCATAACCGACACACCATCAAGAGACTTGATGACAAGGAACTGTTCGTAATATGCCGGCTCGAAAGTACCTGGTAGAGTCTGAATGAGAGGGCCTGAAAAGCCCTTCTGTGCGTTAACGCGTCTTTGTTTTCTAGGCTTATAATTCATATTTCTCGGTTCGAATCTGTAGATTCGAAGCGGAGGGGACAGTGGTCCCAGTTGCACCACCCGTGCCCGGAAAGGCTCAAGCGTGGCGATAAGGGAAGATCGAAAGAAGAAGCCGGGACGAGCGGACGTCAGGGAGCGAGCTTGGTCGCGAGAGTGGTGGTGAAGATGCCATAAAATATTCAGAAAACATTCGCTTCCCCACCCCCCCACCCCACCACGGAGCCCAACAAGGGAGGGATGTATGTTGAGGCACGACGGCTCCCAACAGCCCTAGTGGTAGTGGGGAAGTATACGCAGCCACTGCCTGAGTGAGGTGGACAGCCGGCGGACCGTTGCGGTGCCCACCAGACAGCAGCCGCTTGACCTAGCCAACGCATGACCAGCCGATTGATCAGCGGGGCCACACTGGACCACCTGTCTTACCCCAACTCCCCGCACCAAAGAAGTGTGTTGTCCACCGCAGGAACTACCTCCTGCCCGCGGTGGACTCAACTCCCGATGAGGGAGCGCGGGGAGTATACAGGACGCCACGCACGGCAAACACGCTGGGAGGCTTAGTCCTGCCCTAGATGTAGACGGGTAAGGACGAGCAACATCACCGGTAGGCCTCCTCTACCAGTGATGAAGGGGGAGTGCTTGGTCCACGAGGCCGACGGACACCAACCCTACAGAGACGGACAGGGCCCCGCAGGAGGGGGCCGCCGCCGACCACGCTTCAAGTCCCCGCCACCACATCAAGGTGACTCCCCACGGCGGGGGGAAGAGGAAGAAGTGGAAAGGAAAAGAAAAGGGAAAAAAGCAGAAGATGAAGAAGAAGAAGACGTTACGTAGTGGCAGTCGGCGACTTAATAAATTTTCGTCGCCGTTATAGCAAGTTTTTATGTTCCGTTACTCAAATATATCTGGTAGGGGGTATGGAACACTGAGTTTTTTACACTTTTAATTTAACATAGATTAAATAACTTAATTTCTTGTTTGAGCATCAATTGATCACAATAGCTCTCATTATTAACCTGGTTACATACATATCACATCATCAACTATATCAGGAACAATTTCTTTCTTTAAACATAGCGAAAAATTATTTTCCTACAATCAGTTCCGTGGGGGCGAACACACATATATAAAATACAATAACACACTTCCTACATACACAATATTATCCCTTATCAACATCCTAATAGCTGGTTCCTAATGACTGCATTGTCAAAATTGAGTTCTTACTAACCAAACTTGTCAGAGCCTCCATTTTGAGGTGAGAGAGTGTGTGCTTCCAAATGGAAGTCCAGATTTGGAGTGACTCATCGAGGCTCTGCGGCTTTATAAAAATTCTCAAATTCTAACCGGCGCTACACACACAGCACAATAACATCGTCTAGAACTGTATTTACCACTGACTCATGTTCAAAGTCCTACCCAGGCCTTGAGTCTCATGACTTTGAGTAAGTGTCTTGTGACTTCTGGATCATCACCCACGCCGGCCAACGGTCACAATTAAAACAATGACACACTGCCTATTAAACATAAGATTACCTTTATTTATTTCCCGGCTGCTTCTCAGAGCTTGTGGCACAAACCAATCCACATATTTTCCTTCCTGGATATTCCACCTTAATAATATATATAGTTACGACAAAACATCTTTACGTGATGCGACAGTCTGATTTGCAGATTGTACCAACCCAGTACTGAAATGAATCATTGTAATATGGAGTATGCTAACAGCCGTATTCTAATCACTATATTTCTTTTTTTTAAAACTACTTGTATCTCGATAGGTGAAAAAGGAACAGTAGTCAGCAGATATTTTCAGAGAAAAGTTTGTTTATTTCAGACTGATGAATTAAGTTAAATACTCCTGAGTAAAACATCTCCAACGGAAGATCATTAACTAAATATTGCAGAAAAAAATATTCCTTTAAATAAAATAAACACAATGGTACACTTTAAATAAAGATCTACACACATCACAAATAACACCACGTAACACTAAAGGCATAGCAAGCACATGATATGCAAAGCACTGTGACTATAGTATATGTAGCCTACACTCACAGACAATGCTACCTTGACACTTGCACGAATGTTGTCCCCGCACTGGCACGCAATTCGTCGTGGCAATGCGTGCCCATAAGAAGAAAAAAAAGGAAGTCTAGTTTGCGCACTGTTCGCGTCATGTTCACGCATAAGTTACCTGGCACTTGGCACGCAATGCATGACAGCAACATAGTGCGCGATAATGCGCGCAATGTGGCACGCATATCAGCACGACTGGTTTACGCCCGCTGTTCAGCATTGTGTGGCGCCTTGTTTACGTATATGTGTGTAGCGACTAGTGGGTAGCGCATAAAGACACGCATTGGTTACCGCGAGAAGCAAGTTGCTAACAATAATAATAAAAAGGTGGGAAGAGCTTTTATGATTGTTTCGCACTTAAATCTAAACTAATAATCTGAAAAAAGATTAACAATCCTGGATATCACGGCATACTAAACTCTATAAGGAAAACAAAACTATTTATATAGGTAGATGAACTATAACTTATGAGGTGCTGTCACTGAGGCTCAATACTAAACAATACGTAACATGTGTTAAATACTCACTTTGATAGCTTAAGAAAGCTAAAAATCTAACTTTAAGTGGCTCAATTTGGTCACTATTTTAAAAAACGCCACCTATACAATATGGAAACCATACAGCGCAACTTTCAATACATACCTAAGAAGAGTGCCTCTAATCGCATATTCTCTAATGGTAATGAAACTCTCAGTCTGAGCCCTTAGAATGCGCACCAACTTTTATGAATTTTACAGAAATGTTTCACCTAAACTAGATCAAGTCAGTCTACACACCTTCGCACCACAGATCCTCTCTCTTGTTGTGTTAGCTTCATTCGAGGTGACTATCCTCCTGCAAGTATGTCAATGCTTCACTATAATTATCCCCCAAGATGTAGTTACTGTAAT